>VYZQ01023959.1:51971-93801 GCA_013400655.1 Mystacornis crossleyi
CTGTCTTTCAAACTAAGACAACCACCTTGGTAGTTTTAAGGATCTTCCACCTTTTTTCTCCTCTTATCCTATCCCATAAAGCTGCTGTGACAAAGTTCCTTGGTGTCTCACAACACACACCTCTGCCTGGATGTCTTACCCAACACAGGATAAGCCTCTGTCCCTGGGGTCAGTCTGCCTCGAAGGACAGCCTCCCCTTCACAGACAGAACTGCAGACCAGCCTTCACTCCACAGCATTCTCTCACTGCTCCCATCAGTGAGACTGGGTGCTCTTGCTGTGCCAGTGACCTTCCAGCTGGGATGTGACCTTAGGTCTCATGCAATTCAACCACTTTCACTTTTCTCCTGTCCTGCAGCAGGTCATCACCAGGAGGCAAATAATCATGAATGAACTGTGCAAAAGGCAGGCTGGTGAGTTCTGTGACATTTTAAACACCTGTCTGATAGCAAGGGATGGAAACCTGGATGAATGCAAAATAATAGGGCACACTGCCTCGACAGAGGGCTGAGTCTAACAGCACGTTTTAAACACCAGGGAAAATATCTCACCTTGGTGAAAAGGGAAGGAAAAAGAATCGCTGGTGTTGTGTCTTCACTGGAGATCACACGGGACTTGAACAGAAATTGCAATTATTTATATACAAACTCTTCTTGGAAACCTTAGACACAATCAACAGGGAACACCTGTATGTTTGATTAGGGCTGATATTTTAATCTAAAGACAAACACTCTGTAATAACAATAAAATCAACACCAGTGTGGTAAGTAGGTCACTTTTTTTGATCCAAGTATGTCAGGAATTACTTTGGCCCAGCATTCTGCACCTAAAGCAAGTGAAAGCATCACCAAAAGAATGCCCTTTGGGATCTGAGCAGCAGCTGCTCCTGCTGGAGCCTGCAGAAAGCAGTGCACTGTCTGGGCAAGTGGCAAACAGGGGCAAGAATCCCAGATGGGATCACAAGTCATCTGAAACTCAGCTACAGTAGAAGAGTTTGCACCAGAGAATGGGGACACAAGCAGAGAAGTTTGAGACCTACTTTTGTACAAAACTTCCACTGAAAACACTAAAATCATAGCTCAATTTAAAAAGCAAAATCCATCAGCTCTTGAAACATAATTCACTACAAAAAGCCTGAAGAACTGGCTTCCCAACAAAGCATTGGCTTTTAAATGAACCAGTCAGCTTAGGGAAGCGCAAGTTGAAATGGATGGCACACCAAATACCAGATACTTGCAGGTCCTGCACAGACAGAGCAAACAGACCCTGGATACAGAAGTTTCCAGATTTTCCCCCATTCCCTCCCTCAGACCTCTCTCTGAAGGTCCCTAATACATAGGGCTGGCCCCAAAGAACAAAAACCACCTTCATCCTGAGAGACAAGCACCAAACACACAAAATACATATATAGCACTAAACTGGCTAAAATGGGCTTAATTAGAAATCACTATTAAAATACGTGGCAGGCCATAGATATTTCTCCTTTTAGCCCAATGACATTCCTTTGTTAAAAAAGAACACAATTTCCATGACAGAACAACAGCCGTTACAGTTTTCTTTCAATCCAGAATATACTGTCAGGATTGATTCTGCACTAAGTCACTCCTTAAACCTTTATAACACCAGATACTCCAGGATGGACTGCGGCAGCCTTTAAAAAAAGTACAGACAGTGCCATAGATGAGTTAAAGACTGGAATAAATGTCATGTCTAAGGTGGTTACGTGGAAATTTAAAATAGGCAAAAATAAATTACCCATGAGAAATACAGCCTGAAACTCTGACCTGAATTTGGTCAGAAAGTTTGCTTTGTCTAACTCACTCAAATCAGGAGTGCAAGACAGAAAGGTAGGAAGGTTGGGATGATACAAACTATGAAGAAAGCAGGGTAATACACAGAAAGCTCCGTGCCAAAATGCAGAAGGTGAAATACTGCAAATGCTGAGATCTAGAGGCAAGAGAAGGATGTTTCTAAGAATCTCTGCAATAGCCTAAGAGACCAAAGCACCCAAAAAAACAGAGATTCAGTGACCAGCAAGGGATTAACAAAACTCTTGCAATTTTCGAGACGTAATAAAGAATGGGAAAATTATCTGCAAATCTCAAATATAATCAAATTTCTTCAGTAAAAAGTGTATGTAGGTATCAAATCAAGCCATAAGGTACAATAAAACAGCAGAGGCACTTTTCTGAGCGACAACCTATTAGATAAGAGCCTGAGAAATTGATAAACAGCTCTGTATGGCCAGCATGTGAAACAGGTCAGTCCTCAGTACCCTACTTAATAAAGCAGAGGTCCATCAGTTATGGGACCAGCCTGGTGTTTGAATATCCACAGTCAAAGGGCTCTGTCCTCCCTCCGTGTAACCCTTCGTGCCATTTGTAGGAGCACAAGGCTCTCCCCACGCCTGTGCTTCCCTGTGCCTTTGTTCATCCCCATGCCTGGGGCAGCTCCTCCTGGCAGGCCCTGGGGCTCAGCCACCCCTCCTGTCCCTGCCCCTGGGGCACACAGAGGCTGCAGAGAGGAACCGAGTGTGGAGGAAGAGGAAGGAGCTCGTGTCCAGCTTCCAAGGAGCGCTTCGCTGGAGCACAGACGGCGCTTTACAGCCCAGCAAAGCCCTCCTGTGGGAAGGGAGGGCTGGCAGACAGCATTGTATGTGCTGCACGGGCCACATTCATGGAAACAAGGAAAGAGAGGCAAGCGACCCCTCCAGAGCCAGCAGAGCCGTCTGTTCATTTCCCTGTTTGTTTGCTCTTTCAGACTTAAACGCTTGAGCAGATTTACACAAGTAAGTGCACTCAAGAAGTGGGCAAACTAAGTACGAACACAAGGCCAACTGGCTGCAGTGTCCAAGAAACAGAAAATAGTATTAATCCCCTGAATTGGAGACCAAAGCGCCGCCTGTGCCCCATGGAGCTTCCCAGTGGGGTCCCCTCCCGTCCTTCGGCGGGGCTGCCCAGTGGGAGGCTGTGGGGCACAGCAGTGGGGGCTGGCTGAGATACCGACCAGGTCTGGCCCCCCTGCCCAAAACTGCCCTTCCGTGTGCAAGGCAGGGGCAGCTGTTGGCACAAGCCTAAGGCAATTAGTAGAGAAGGAAAATAAGGCACTGGGAAGTACTTGAAGCACTTGAAAGTTTACCAAAACAGCTCTCCCCAAATACAAAAACTCTGGGTTACCACCAAAAGTGCCTCTTCTAGATGCAGCAGACAAAAGCCATCCCTCTGGGAACACTGCTGCTTCGGGTACCCCTCCGCTACAGCAAATCCAATATAGGCTGAAGTGCAAACACCACAATTTCAGACTTCTACCCCATCAAAGCCAGGAACTAGTTTGCAATGAGAACACTGCCTTCATGGGTATTTGTGCATGTGCACATAAAAGAAGACAGAGTCCAGAAATGAAAATGAGATTTCAAAAATGCTGAAATCCTACAGCTTGCATGTCCTCCCCTGTCTGTCAAACCCAGTTTCTTAGGAATATATTTACAATTCCTAGACAACTGCTCATCAAACTCTGCGCATGTTTTTATGATTTTTGACAGTTAGAAGAGCATATATTTGTTCAAGTTTATTTTTATAGCGTTCAACACCACATACCAAAGACTCTGTAGTATGGAAACCAACAGCATTTTCTTCTACCCAGCTGTAACTTTTACCACGCCATAGGAGAATGGAGGAAGAGATACCTACTCATATCTTCACATCCTCAGCCTTCTTATGCAGTTTTCACAACAGCCAGTGCAGAGTAGTAAAAGACAAGCTGTTCTCCAAAAATTACCCATCTACAGCTTTCTCTTGGAGCAAGGATGTTACATGATAGATCCTCATCACTGACAGAAGCAGTTGCTCAATGTTCAATAATTAATTTATGTAAAGCTGAGTTGAATTGGAAGATAAAGTGCCTGCACCTGTTACTCAGCTCTAAGCACAGGCTTCCTCACAACCCACCAGCATCTTCTGGATCTGTCAGTAGAGATTTTGCCCATTTTGTTGTTCCAGTGACCTTTCCTTTTTGCACAGGATGCTGTCCAGTGCCAGTTCCAAGGGATATCAGGGTCCAGTCTGACTTACCATTTTCAGCAATCTGTGTCAGCAATGAGCCTTTCCCTCAGTCTAACAAACGTGTATGTTCTACCTTTGCATACTACAATCTGCAAATTCTTATAACTCTCCCTGCTGTCATTGCTCCAGGCATAATCTTGAATTATTTGTGCTGCCATAAATAGTACACACTGCATTATCTAGACAATATATGTTTTTAAAAGTATGTTACAGTGTCAAGCACACAAAGAGTTGTACAACCTTAGTTCTGCCCTCTTAGGTGTCCACATTCATCAGTGAACACAGGAATTTTATGAGGGAGATCAAGACACACCAAATAATAGACAAACATAATCCCAGAATAGAAGAACATATAATTTCAAGCAGTATTTACAAGCACACAGACCTCCTTGCATATGTTTTTGTTCCTTTGGCAGCAATACAGGCCAGCATTTTAGAAACATCCTGCTAGTCTTATGAAACAACCCAACAAAAGGAAATACAATTTTTATCTCAACAAAACCTGAAAAGAATTTTAGTCAGACTTTCTTGGTCTGCAGGCTTGCTTCCTGTTGGATTTCAAATGCCTGCCACATACAGAGGAAGAGGGTAAGGTCATTTGCACCCTCCTCACAAACCATGGGAATCCTTTAAATTGGGTTGAAAAGCGTTAGGCATGCTGGGTTTGCCCACAGTAGACTTGCCACGTTCTGCAGCCTTTTTGTGCAGCTGCCACGAGAGATTCTCCTCCTCTGCTCTCAGTTCAGTACCAGACAGCTCTCTGTAGGCCACTGCGTGAGACAGGTGATACCAGGCAATCCAAAATCATCAGGTGTTTGATGCTGTCACTTCTACTGCCTTCACACCTGTCTGAATTGTCCTGGAATAAACTTCCAGAAAATCCTATGGCTGGGCTGCAGTCCACAGTGAGCAATAACTCAGTCCCAGAAATGCAGCAGCAAACAGGTTCCCTTAGGCCTTTAATAGCAAAGAATATTTCCAAGCCTTCTTTCAAATGGTGGTCAAGAATTGTACCAAATGCACAATACCACAAATGCAATTTTTTTAACACTCAAGGAACTTAATAAGAAAGTGGAGCATCACAATACATAACTGAAGCTGCAGACACCCTGTCCCTGCCTTCCAACATGGAACACCTTCTGCCCTTTCCCCAGCTCCCATCTTTCTGTTTCTGCCTCCTCAGATTTCTTTTTGGTTGCAGTCTCCTGACACCGGCAACTTCCATTCCCTCCATCTGACCCCAGTGCAACATGACAGACCCCATGAACTGGAACCAAGGGTGTCCTCTTAACTTCCCACTGAGCTGCACTTTGTGTCTTCTCATGCTGCTCCTCAAAAACCATCCTTACCCCAATTCCACTCAGCTCAGCTCAGCCAGAACAAACCCCAGGCTGCATCCTGGGGGTGCCCAGAAAGCTGCTGGTATTTCCAGAGGCAGGAGCTGGTGAACAAGGACATGACACTCCCTCAGTATTTCTCATGGCTCCAATTACCATGACACACATGAGTTTACCCTCCCTGAAGGGTCAACAGAGTAAGACAGCCAAGGGAAGAATATGTGGTGGAGACCAGCAGTCCTGCAAACGGGCCATAAATACAGGCTGCAACACAGACCGTGAAACTCTGCCCACCCTAAAGCAACATCCCAGCTGAGTTATGCCAACTCACCCCAGCACTGGGTTTAGCATGGAGATACAAGATTGTCTCACAGTCTGAAGGTTCCTAACTTGCACCCCATTTTTCTGTGCAGCTGCAAAGACCCACGGCTGCTCACAGAGCAGCGAGGCTTTCATGCCCTTCAGCCAACTACATTTAAACCAGCAGCTTTGAAACTCCATGGCTTGTTTCTCCTCGACAAACAAAACCTCTTGGCTTGACTAAACTCTTGGCAATACACATCAAAAAAGACTCAACGAATTAAACCTATTTCAGAGGAGCTCAGGAGATAAAATGTAGGTACGAAGAGCTGGCCAAAGAAGGCATGATAGAAAACAAAAGGAAATTATTAATTTAAGTTTTAAAAATCAAGCACCTTTAAATATTTATTTTGGAGCCAAATTCAGTAGTTACTGGCATATTTTGAAACTTACTTATAAAAGGCAATGAGATCCCAAAGCAAAGGGCACTGCTTCCAAGACCTACACACCCTCCAACAGTAAAATTACTAGAAATATGTCTGAGACTGGGGGGTGGTGGGAAGCCTGAAACCAAAAAGTCATTCTGCTGAATGTTCAAAAGTATTTGAGGAGCTGTATAAAATCTCGTAGCATTTCAGAGTCTTAGTAAAAGCTATTCATTTTCTCTCGTAGTTTCCTGTATTAAAAGCTTTTTAGAGCAGGAGTGTGTTTTGCAGTGTCCACAGCAATGCATCATGCAATAGATTCCTGGAATTTCAGAAAAAAAGTTCCTCTGCCAATGGACTGCCGGGAAACCATCAAGCTGGTAAAAGGTGTCCTGGTTAAGAGACAGGAGCAGCACACAGAAAAGACAGGCCATAGATTTACTGTGCAGTGGGGTCCAAGAAAGGACTCTCCTCCCAGGATCTCACTCACTGGAGATTCCATACAAGTTGCAAGTAAGTCTGGGGGGCACCTTTACCCTCTCATGATTCAGATTGGGCTTTCCTAGAAACATTCATGACTTACTGCACAGAAAAGAAAAAATAAAACCTGCTTGGGGATCCCTGCAGTGCCACAACCACAAGGCACTGCTCTGGTAAGCTACAAACTCAGGCTGCTGTGTCAAGGAGAAAAATCTTTAGATATCTATGAGGTAAGATTCACCTGTTCTTACAAACAAAAACTAAAAAAAAAAAACCCAACTGAAAACAACAAAACCAACTTTAAACATAGTGAGCCTACAGGCAGTAGCAAGGATTCCTGGTAGAAGAACCCCAGCTACAGTGTTTGGCCTCAGAAAGCTGCTGAAAACAATCTTTCACCCTACCCTGCTTTTATTGTTACTTAAGAGATTGGGGAGGGGGGAAGCACAACAAACTAAACCCATCCAAGATGAACAGACTGGTGTCTTTTAAACAAAATAACCCATCAGAAGAGGCTCCTGACTGTTCACACCTCACTGTCTTTTAACAAAGATGTACACCCACAAGCCTTCTCCTTTTCAGAAATTACCAAAATTGTGGGTTTGTTTTGTAGTGATCTCATTTTCTATATAACTATTGTAAAAGCCACAGTTCCACCTTCAAATAAAAAGTCAATCAGTTTGATCCCAGAGAGGCACAGACCATCAGGGGGCTGTACAATTTAGAGCCATCTGTTCCCACTCCCTCTTCTCCTTTTGCTCATAACCAGGGAGAAGCCACTCCCCTCACCTTAGGTTCCATTTGGCTTTTCCATCCCTCTCCAGTTTACCTGACTTCCTGGCTTCTCAGGCTCCACTCTGAGCCTCCTCAGCCTGTGGGCTTTTTCTGCTCTCTCCACCCCCTCCCGCTGAGCAGTGTTATTAAACACACCTGGCTGCCCCTTTATCCAACTGTTATTCCATTTGTATTCACCCCATACCCCGGCACACACGCTGCTAGATAATGCTAATTGTATTAAACCACTGCTGGCAGGTGCACTGATGAGCAGGGAAAGAAAAAACATTGTTTAGCTGGGATAAGATGTTCTAACCAAGGACTGTGAAAGCAGGGCATCAGCATGGCATTCCTGGGGCACCCCTGGGAATCTGGGGCACCCTGTCACCACATGCTGAAAGCGGAGCCTCAAATGAGACAGGAGGAGCAAAACTCACTTCAGCTCCTCACCACCACCAGAGCTGGAGCTTGAAGTGAAGCAAGAAAGAGGCATAAATTATAAAGGCAACTGCAGAGCGATGCATCCACAGAAGTTTTTGTTTTCTGTGTGTTTTCAAGTGAGAATCCGTTCTCTCTGCATGATGCATTGGCAGCTTGTGCCCTAAGGTAAAGAAATCCGAGCCTGACACAGAACCCAGCGAGTCACTTGCTCAGAGATTTTCCAGACCCTCCAATCTTCTCTTTACTGCAAAGTGTATAAGAAAATCTTATCTAAAAGAGTTGATTTCTCTCCAATGTGTATTTGCCTTTATGTCCTGTTATTTTAAACACACTCCCCTTCACGGTCTTATCTAAAACTGGGGAAATTGTGCAATGTTCTCTGTGCTGTCAACAACTGTTCAAAATTCCACACTGTAATGTGGAGAGCCTGAGTGTAACAGCTCCCTCTTAATATTTTAAGCAGAGAACAAGATTAAGTAGTATAATACAAACAACAGTGTGCATTAAATCCCCAGTTCTGCTGGAGAAACTGATGGAGCTGACATGGTTTTAAAAACTAGAAAAAAATCTGCAAAACCTACTTAATGAGGAAATGTTCATTTGTTTGTCTTTCTTTGCACAGTTCTTTTTAAAAGATAATTCAATGGTCAATGTGCTGGTACCATTTTCTTTATAACCATTCTCAGGAACATCAAAATAATGATGACAATAAAGACGTATCTAGAAAAAAAAACACCAACTAAATGAAGATTGAGTAAGAAAAAGCACATGTTCAGATTCACTCTGAAAATACACTTAGGAATTACTGTATGTGCATGTGTGTATGTATGCATACATATATGGGTAGTCTTCTCCCTCTTAAAGGGAGGAAAGACCGAATGTTGATATCAATATTTGAAGTGACACTCCCTTTTCATTTTAGTGAACGAGTAGAACCCAAAGCTAAGCTTAAATGGGAATTTAATCCACACCATAAATACAATAAAGAATCCATAAAGAATCTGAAGTAACAGTGAGATACTTGAAGTATTTTTTCCTTGCAAGGCAAGATGGTTAATAAGTGCCATGTTTCATTGTAAAATTTGGAAGAGCTTGGTTTCCCCCTGAGCTAAATTCATCCAGTGCATACATGAAGCCTGCCTCCCTATAAAAATGAATCATGCTGCGTTGCATTGAAAAACCTAAACCCATCTGTGATGCAGCCATGGAGTAAAAGACAGTAGAGAGTTGTAAACTGCCTCAGAGGAAGCTCAGGGAGGCTGCTTGGGCAGGCTGCTTATAAGAAGTGAGCTAACAGCAGGCTTCAGTTCATCCAACAAAGCAGCAGGATGCTGCTAAAAACAGGGAATGCTGGAAGTGTATAAACCCCTGCCTATACTACATCCAAGAACTGGGAGTAAAAACTGGAAATCAATTTCTCTGCTGAGTTCCCTCAAATTCGTATCTTACTATATTCAGAGTTTGAGATTTATTTTGTTAAATACAATCTTTTATAAAAGCTTCTTTAAAATATTTTCCTGAAACTACTGCGGTACATTTACGACATAAACTTTAGACAATTTTTCCCAAGACGTTTTTAGTATTTATTTGATGCTTAGTGATTCAAATACATATTGCTGGTTTGAAGGATTGAGAGTGTGTATTCCCATCACATTTTTAATGGCATAAACCACTGCAGAACCCACGAAGGATTTCAGAGGTATGAGGCCTGAGAGACATGGAGTGGTTCTTGGCTGCCCATTCCTCCCTGGTAGCTTCTTCCATGGTCCCAGGCCACCTGCAGTCACTCACACAGCAACAGGTACCTGCACACCCAGGAGGAATCGTCTGCTTGTAAATGAGGAATCACACAACCTCAGTGTGGAGGTGTGGAGAAGTAAAGTTTCTAATGAATATGTACAATGTGTCTCAACATCCTTGGCTAAGTCACATTAACTGCGTGTAGCACCCCCATAACCACCCTACTTCTGGTTACATTTCAAGTTACCTTTCCTTTAGTATTTAATCCCCTTTTTAGATTTATGTAACAAAAAAGGCTTTCAAAACTTCCAATCTATCATCAGCAGGCTATAACTTTGATAAATTACTTATAATAAAAATGGCATGATAGCATTTTTATTGGAATTTACTCCATATCTTTCAGCATATTTTGTTCAGCTCTTTCTATTACCAGCAGTAAAGGCATTTGCACATTTTTGAATGTACAAGAGATTTTGTATGGATGCATCTCATTTGTCCAGAAACTCCCATGTGATGTTGTACGTGTGAATACAGCTGAGGGACACTTGCCAGTCAAAACAGATGCTCAATTCCTATACCAGGGAATGGAGCACAAATACAGGATTTACTTTAATGTATTCACAGTGCATGCAGCCCCAGCTACTTCCAAGACTTTTCAGTATAAATTGCAGCAGAAACTGGCTTAGAAATCAAGTTCCCATTTGGAAGCAAAAATCTGTCCACTTAAACACAAACCATGCTCTGTACTAGAAGGAATATCCAGGTAGGCATCACAGTTTCCCATAGTGACAGTTTTCTCTGCCAAACTTCACAGACTAAACTAGAACAAGTCACAGAAAATAAGCGTTACATCTCAAAACTGGTTATGTACAAATATAATAATAATTTTGGGGCTGATGTGTACTATGGCAATGGTTGTGGAGTCCCTCAGGAGCAGGGGATGAGCTGGGGAAGGGAAGAAAGGAAAGGAGAAGACCAAGGACATCCTGGATGTGCAAGGACAACACTAGGTCACACTGTGGTGTTCCTGGCCAGCACGCTGACATTCCTGCATGGCACAGAGCAGGGCAGCCCTCACCTGAAGGGATCCCAGAGCCAGCCAGGCTCTGGAGACACTGGAGGATCAGTGGAACACAAAGGCCAAGCCCTCCCTTCCCAGAGACCAAAAGTGCCCTAAGTGAAACCACAGCGCTGAAAGCACTCAATGGAACGCCCTGCGAGGTTAGAATTCAAAAACAAATGCCATGATAATTTCTAATAAATATCTTTTGCTCATCCATGAGCTGCACCACTCCAAGCACAACTATTTCAAAACTGGCATTTCTAGAAGAAAGGATTGTTATCCTTCCCAGACAATAATATTGTTTCCCTTGGAATTTATGGCACGTTCCTTAGATTTAGCAATTATGTTTATCATTCTATGCTTTGTCTTCAAACTGCAGTCTATGATACAAACACTTGTGCTAAGCTAACACTACTATTCCTGAGGGGGAAAGTAGACAGGTTGTTCTTTTGGACAAAGATAGGATAAACCCTTTTCCAGTCATACTCACAGCTTTGGGATACAAACCTTTGCTTTGTCTCCAAGCTCAACTTTACAAGGAGCTTTATCTTGCAAAGCACAGCAGCCGCTGCCGAGCTGATGCTTTATGCAAACCTGGTGTCATTAACATTTGAGACCCCTACTGACTCTGCCAGCTAAGGCATAAGAAAAAGAGAAAATCCTTTGATTCTAGAAAAAAACTTGCAATGAAAAACAAACACTTGACTCAAAAGTGCTACAGTTGCAGAGGGAGAGTCAAGAGCTAATGTACCATAGTAATTGGATTCAAAGATTCTGAGTTGGTGGAATTTAGTGGCTGTATTAAAAAGCCATCTCCTCTTCAAGGCAAGGAGCCAACATAATGAAGAAAAGACAGGAAACAAGTTAGGGAGTGCCGGGCAAGGTTAAAAGACAACCCTGTTATCTTTACAATGGAAGGACGGCCTATTTCCACAAAACTGAGTTTCTCTCTCTTTTGCAGTCTAGGGCTGGTTTTTATTACTGAAGTCAGCAACTGGAAAATACATTTATCAAAGCACTATTCCCATCATTATAATAATAAAAGGGTTAATTAAAACTCAGCTAAGTAGTAAATCTGTTATGTAGTGGACTTTAAAAGATAACTTCAGTTACTTCAAGAAAAAATAAGTAATACTGGGCGCAGCACAGGTTACCTTTCAAATTCTGAACCTCTACTGTTTAAGAAAGTCAAACCCTTTTTTACCAACTTTGTTCCACCCCCACGGAATGACCAAGCAATTCTGAATCATTTCTCAGTCAAGCAGTGGTATAAGTTTCCAGAAAGAACAGATTTTGCCGAAAAATTAAACAGAACTTAAAAAGGCAATTTCATGTTTACAGCAAGAAATAACCTGTCTCTGATTACCAAAAGAGAAGAAATGAGGCAGATTTGATGAATTGGTGTTTATATTACATCTATTAAATGGGAATCAACAGTTCTAAGAATCTATTGCATGGCAAAAATAGCAGTGAGGGTCTAATTTTTGCAGAAGCAATTTGCATGAGAAGATACTGGTCATTCCTGCACTGAGCAGAGAAGTCCTGAACTCACACTACCTCTGAGCTGCATTTGGAGCTCAGCTTTGTACACTCAGCCATGAACTCCAACAAGCACCGGACACTCAACTGCCTAAGTGAAATCAAAGGGAAACCTGGGCATTACTTACAAGGACTCGTCCCTTCAGCTGCTCCAACACAACAGGACTTCCATAGCCAGGGTTATACTTTTCAGTAGATTTTTTTCATTCCTATTCTACTGAAAAAAGGACAAGACAACAAGCTTTGCAGGGTTAGAGAGGGATAGGTAACATTTTAGCTCCTTACAAGACAGGATAGTGACCCAGCGAGTATTAAGAACAGTGACAGAAATAACTTCTTTTAACACTTACACTAAAAGGTTAATAATCATACCAACAGTTACCAAACAGTTCATCTAAAATTCTTACCAGGAAGAGTCTGCAATACCATTTTACACTCAAGACTTCCCACGTAGGAATTAAAGTTTCTTTCAAGTTTTATTTCACCACTTCTCTTTCTTCTCTCTCCCAACACTAGAACTGCTCGTTGGCCAAAACCCAAGAGCTTAATACTGCCAGTTTCAGGAGGACTTAAAATACAGACACAAAACACCATCTCAACCCAGGCCTGCATTCTGCAAAGTAGGTCCACTTTTAATTAAAAGCAGAATCTCAGATTATCCCACCCAACCACTAAGCAGTGTAACGAGTTTCCTCAGTGCCACTTTAATAGCTGGCTTTTTTAAGAAGCTTTTAATTCTGCATTCAGCTTCAAGACACCAAATGCTGCCAGTACCGTCTGATCTCAGCATGATAGGGAAAAGTAGCACTAGGTCTCTGCTCCAGTATTTTCAACAAACATGGCTGAAGGAAATTATTTGCCTGGATTATGAGGCTAACAAGTACTCCCCAAATTAATGATGAACTGCATGAGTTTTATTTTTCACTCTTGCTCTTGCTGGTAAGAAACCACCAAAGCTTTCTTCTAAAAACTCCGCTTCAACCGCAGCAGGGATGACTAATTATAAGCACCCTGTCTGGAGTAGAAAGAAAAAGAAAGAAATAGTTTGTGTAAGCTTATGGAAATGTGGCTCTGTGCTTCACTTTCTGCCTTTTCTCCTTGTCAAGCAAACAAAGCGGAAGGGTGGGAGGGGGAACGGCAGCACAATGAAACAGCCTCGGAAATTCAAAGCTGAAAAGATGTTCCAAATGATAAAAGGCAAGAGAGAAGGTTGCTCAGTTCTTACTCTGCTGCACCAGATAAGAGAGCTTGGGACAGGCAAAATCTGTTCCCTAAGCATGGTTCATCAGGGCATATCAAGGCTTCAGAAACATTATTGCATTTTTAATAACTCAGGAATCCTCCTGTGTCCCTCTTGATTAACATCTATGTAGCAATTGTCCAAGCTTCACTGAAGTTGTCATTTTGCTGTCTGGAAATATATGTAATTGCTTATACCAGCTGAAATGGTTATTTCAGCTTTTCAGTGTCTTTTAAAGATGCCATCTTAATGAAGGGGCAAATTTTTTGACAGCAGATAGCAAAAATGTGCCTGAAAAAAAATCAGGAGAGGAGAAAGAACAAGAAGAAAGCAGAAAAATTCATCTGCATGCAAGGAAATGTACCTTGTACAGAAGCCTTTGAGAGTACATATACTTACTCCTTTAGACCTGTGATCACTTTCTTGAAAGAGCACATCCATGAGCAAGAATTTGCAGAGCTGCTTTAGCTGCTTCTGCAGTACCCAGCATATCCATGTGCAGCTTCCACTAAAACCATAGGGGAGGGAGCAAGTGCCCTAGAACCAGGACTTGTTCCAGATTTTTTAATGGCTGCAAACAAGTGGTAAAAATTATTATATTCCCAAATTAGCAGGAGAAGGGAACACATGCATTTCACTAATAAAATCTGCTGGTCTAAGCCACCTGTGTTAGATCTATTTCAAAGCTTTATTGTGTCTCAATATGCCAGGACACTCTTTCCTACATCACAGTCCACTGCTGAACTATTTTTGAACCAGATTATTGTGCTCACTGACCTAACAGTGGTTCAAATCCAGAACAAGAAACTTGAGCCCATTTCTGACACTCTCTAGAGGAAGAACCTTAAATAGAATGATCCTATAGGACCTATAATAGATCTTATATTCAGAGCAGGTGCTCATGTTCTCGTGCTCACTGCATTAAAATTATTTAGTTCACACTTAACTTACCCTAAATAACATATCTTCCTAGTACTGACAGATAATCAGTGCTTTTTTCCATGGCAGCCCAAACAAAGCCAAGACTTGGAACCACAAAGACATGAGACACACAGAGATGGTTGGTAAGAGCCTCCAGACCAGGAAGGAGGACAGACAACATCTACCTTCAGCAGTCTGGAAAATATATATGTACTTTTGTGCTGGCTATAGCAGCCATCGGCCCTGCACCACGAGGGGTGTGACAGCGTCCCTGCATTCTTACCGAGTGGCCTAGGAGGTCTTGGTGCCTCCCAGGAAAAGAGGATTCACGTTCAGTTGGAAACTGCACAAAGAGCACAACAGGAGCCAGACTTGTGGTAAGCAAGTTCCCCACAATACTAGAACTTGCATTCTCCTGAATCCTTGTGATTCCCAAGGGGGAGACCATGACAACAGCAGAAAAGCCATTCACTCCTGACACTGGAGACACAATGGCCAACCAGTACTGTGGGTGAAGTAAGTCACCCACTACCTGTGTTACTAATGACCCAGCCAGAAAGCACATACTTCACTGCAGAAGATGAAAGAGACAAGTAAACCAAGCTGCTGGTCAACAGCAAAACATTAATATTCATTTACCTTCTGATAGACTGCCAGTCAGACCAGCCGAAGAGCTGGGCATTGCTGCTATGTCAGCACTTAGCAGGGTTTAGGCCTTGATTATATACCGAATTTGCATTTAAATTCAGGAGAAGTGGGTGAAGGCAGAAGGACTGACACTGACAACCACACGCAGCCCAGACTGACAGCTGCCCGCTAGGGAACGCAGGGGTCAGCACAGAGGCATCCCGAGGCTCTGCTGTCTGCCCGGCTGCCGGCAGCACTGCCAAGCTGACACTTCCCAAACGAAGCCCTACCATCAGTGAGAGTGGAAACGAGCTTTTCTCTAGGAAGCAAACTCTTGGAGAAAGCACTCACGTCCTCGTGTGTATTTGTACACACAAAAGATGATTTTTCCCTCCTTGGGGATTTACTTCTGCAGTTGTTCACTCCTAAACCATTTCTCATTTCATTTCTCTGCAGTATGAATGCAAAATGGGGGACAGGGAAGAAAAATGGAGCAAAAATATCACCAAGACATTATGGCTTTATTATTTTTTTCCACTTTCATGCTTTCCTAGCAATGTTTTCACAGTTATTCTACAGTCTTCAGACCACATACATTATTTTTCTCTGCCAATGTATAAATCAATAAAGACAGCATCAGAAATTCACCAAAGCTAAAATTAAACCAGTACCAAAATGACTTAGGAGAATATCAAAGCTATCATGTTCCCCACCTATAATTCCAGGACTTAAAATATCAATGGCTCAGACATCACCAAGTCTGTCAATGATGAAGAAAATCAATATTGCAGTAACACATAACATTAATTAGCTGTCATAAAAGGCACACACACACCTAATTCTGTTCTTCACTCCTGAGTATATGTACATGCCTAAAGAAGAAGTACCACCTTTCATTTCCAGCTCTTCAGGCCAAAAGCTTCCTAGAAAGTCAGAAAACTTTGCACAGGGTAAGGTTACACATGCAGATTTGCAAGTTGTGATTACAACACAACACTACAGGGGTGTAGGTTTATTCAATTTCTATAAGAAGGCTGTTCATGTTTATAAAAAATAATAACAATATTAAAATTCTCATGTTCATGCAATATTCTTCAAATTCAGATGAGCGTCACCCTCTTTTTTTAAAAAGAAATAGGATACTGAGACCTATATGAGATTTTTCTGAGAAATAGCATGCAAGACTCAAAATTTGCATGTAAAGAGGAAAAACCTTTTTCCTGTACATCTACCCACCCTTCTTTAAGTGAATGCATCACTTATGAAATGTATCAGAACAAAGGCTTTGAAAATTTAAGTTCATCGTCTCAGTATGCCACAGACAACAGCAATTCTTTTATATTCCTATTTCCTCCAGTGAGCCTGAACTGTTTAACATACAAAGGAGGTAGAGCGAAAGCATGGGTAAGTATTCTGATGTAGTAAGTGGCACAGGAAAAAAAAGAAATTAGGAATTCTGCATGTTCTTACAATAGACAGATCCTGCCAGACTAGGAAGCTGAAAAGTCACAAATAAATCAGTGAAAGACTGTACACATCAAATGGGTTTCCAGTAGAAAACATCTCCAAGATTTGGGGTGAGAGGAAGGAGGTTTCTGCAGAAAGGGACAAAAGAAATTAGGCAACTATTTTGACCATAAGTACATACAGAGGTTTTTATTAAATGGGAATTGTAGTTTTAATGGCATATAATGTCTTCAGTTTCAGAGCCCAAGATAAGCACTGAAGGAGATTAGGTAGCAACTTTCACTGATGATGTTCTATCCAGGTTCTGGCCCTATCCCCTTAAGCCCACCATACTCAGTTCTTCACAGTGTTGCAAATGTGGAATATGTAAAATTTTCTTTAAAAAGGATTTTCTTTAATGTTTGATCTTTGTATACTTTCAAGTCTAATCAACAAGAAGGGAGACTTAACTGTGAAACTGAGAGCAGCTAACAAGCTCCAAGTGATGTCCAGGTGTTAGAAAAACAAATTACTTGTTGGTAGAATTGCCTTGTTAAGGTTTAGGGCTGCACAAGTTTCAGTTACCTCAGGCCTACGGGAGGTTAACAAAGCTTGGGGAGAAGGAGGTACCACTGAGAGTGGACACAAAGAATGCAGAATTTATGGGCCACAAGGGCATTTTGCACAACTCTGGAGATAAGGAGAAACTAATAAAGCCAACTCAGCATTTGTGCTGAAATCAGCTCCAACTGGGTAAAAAAATAATTCTGGCAGGGGCAGATCGTGACTACTGACCCAAGAAACCCACTGACTCAAACACAGACAGAGACTGAGCATGCGGCCTAATTAGCATGAGAAGCGAGAGAATTATTAACCAATAGAAAATAGAATATTAATTAATAAGAGAACTGTGTCACTTGTAGCCAATGAACACTAATTCCTTTGTTTGCTGAAATGTACAAATAGTAAAACTTTTGATAGTTGGTGTGCTTGATTTGTGGAATGCCACCAAGCACCCGGGTTTGTGCAGCTCTGAAATAAATAATCCATGTCTCTCCAGTGTGCAATTATTGGCCTGTTGCACACCAAGGAACAAATCTGATTTTTGAGAACAACAACAGAACAGAATAATGAGGATGGGCCCCCACGTCAGACCTGTGAACTTTTCCACCAGTAAGAAAAATTATTAATTATTAGAAAACAAGATTAGCAAGAATTCATTAAATTGAAAATACCGGTATGTTTTGTTTTCAGTTTAAAAATAATTTCTAGGCATTTCAAAGTAAAAAAAGCTCGCTGTGAAAGAGGCCTGTTGGATTTGTCTTCCCTGCAGTTCTCACCACTCTATTTAAAACCACTCATCCAAACACAAGGTATTCTCAGAGGCACTATTGACAAAAGATTGCACAGAAGCCAAGCGCCGCGAGCAGCTATTTTTAATTATCCAAACCGTGCATGGAAAACATGCACAGCTTTACAAGTGAACTTAAGGTCGGAGAGAGAAGCAGGGGTTAAAAAAAAAAAATCACAGCAACAAGCTACATGCTAAGAAAAACCTCCCTGTGGAACCTCCCTATTTGGTCTAGGACCCTGTGTCAGTCCAGGTGAAACATTCTGGGCTATTGTAAATGAAGATAAAACATATTGGCATCTGTGTGACAGACATGGCCACAAATAAATCAAGCAATAAACAGCACAGCATGCTATTTCTGGCCTTGTGCCTCCTTTTTGTCACATTAGGGTAAAAAGTTGCATTCAAAGACCACAAGTGCCTCTGAAACAAGAAGCCTCCCAACACCCCCCACCATGTAGGCAGAAATGCAGACAAATTCAAGTGTCCAACGGGATTGTGGGATAACAGGGAAGCCTGCTAACAAAAGCAGACAGCCGCTGTGGCTTAAGGAATCAAAACGAACACCCCAACATCCTCCTCCCAGCTGAGTGCCAGGGGTTTGTGATGACAGTGCTTGGCCTATGACAGCCCTGCTGGCTACTGATTCTTTCCTGCCCCAGCCCTTCCCTGTTGTTCTTCTCTGAGTCCTAAACAAACCCCAACAAGGTTTTGCGGGACAATCCCAGTCAGTCGTTGCCAGTCACAGCTTGAGTCACACCACATTTGCCACGTGACATTTTTCCAGCAGTGAGAAAGAAAACATGATTCCACCAACACATCCAAGAGGCCTGAGGAAAAAAATAGCAAAGGTCACACAGACAAGGAGATGGACTGATACTCACAGACATTTGTTCTGCCCTTATTGTACCCTGCTCCTACAAGAGACTGTCTTTGTGTTTCTCCCCAGCTGTCAGCATCTAGCAGAGAATTAAAACTCGCAGAGCCAGGTCTTTGCTGTGTTTGTAGAGTGCCAAACCCTGGTCCAATACAGAAACACCAAGTGGCACTGGACAAGCCAGATTTTCCACATGTGTTGCCCCAATTTGTGCTCTCCCACTGGCTCCTTATTTCCACGGGCTGTTTTGGCTGGGACCGGCTTTGTCTCTGCAGTGTAACTGTCCCTAAGAACAATGCTGCAAGATTTCCAAATCGCTCCGGAATAGTGACTGTGACCCAGCAGGATGTGTCTCAACAGCACAGCAAACAGCCACTTCAGTACAAAATCCATAGACAGGCAACAGCCTGGCAGCAAAACCGACCACTTCCATAACTATCCGAGGGCTGAACATCAGCTCAGGGATGGAAGCAGCACACCTGTAAACAGGAGGATTGCATGGTGATTCCCCAACAGAAAAGCAAGAGTTACATGCCAGAAAAATAGGGTTTGGGGCACCCTCAGAGACAATCCAGTCCCAGTGGACAAGGTTCAGTGTGGACTGATAATGCTAAGCATTGAAAGAGATGTAACTTTTTGTATCTAGACTCTTTTTCACAGTACAAACAGTTAAGATACTATACTTACTGTCATTTTAAATATTATCATTAAAATGACAATGCACGGGAATAAAAATAGGAGGTCAAAGATCCAGGAATTTAGAAAATAAAGCAGAAGATGTGTTATCCGGAAGTACCACAACATATTTTCTTTTCCTCTGCCTACCCAGGTTTGGTCCTGGAGGCCATGGTTGTCAATATCTATGCTGACATCTTCCTAAGCAATTTCTGAAAGCGTGGAGCTCAGAGAGTCCACTAGAGAAAGTGAAGTTGTGCACTACAAACGCTAAATAAACCCTATTTAAAATATGTTTCTACGCCAAACTGAAGAATTTATAGGTGAAGTTAGTTTTGGAGGTATCTTGGCTCAGGCAAACACAGTAGGTTCCCTTGCACACTTTTGGCAGTTGTGACACTTCAAGGTAGCCCAGCTGCAAGTAAACAAGATTAAATGCATCATACATGATGCTCACCCTTTATGCAGCAATTTTTATCCATTAATCCAGTGATAGCTCACAAAGGTTGGCGAAAATATTGACATTTCCATTTTAAGCAACGATGCCCAGAGAGGTTAAGCCATTTATCCAATGTCACATAAAAATACAGCTGAAGCCAAGGACAGACCAATTTCTGAAAAGCAGCGAAGCACAGACACCTCACCTCAATTTACTGACAGCTCTGCCATCACATCACAGCCATTCCCATTTGACTGGAGTCACGCTTTTCCCAAAAGTCAGTAGATAGAGACACAGCAAATGATTTACACCTCTACATCTCACTGCCATACTGCTGCTTATTACCTTCCCTGGCATGCAGACCTGTCCCAGGCCAGTAAGTTACACAGCCATCAATCCTGCCCACTTGTGTACACACGTTGGCTCCTGTTGATTTTTCTCATTGATTACATGGACACATCACAATTTTGTGAACACAGCCCAGTCCAGCAGAGCTTCAACTGCCTGATAGCTCAGACCAAGCCATGGGCTACTGCGCGTATCCGAAATCTACACCGTGGCACTGTACCTGGAGTAGCCATTCCCAGCACAAGGGTACAGTCACACTGACCTCCTAAATCATACCTGAATTTGAGAGAGGTTGCACTTGGGGCGATTTGGTGAATGAGTCAAAGCTTTGGGCTAAGAGAACACGTTAAACACTGGACAGAGTCACATACTGGATTGGCTCACCAGAAGCTCATGAACAGATTTGTTTCCTCTAAGGCCACAGACTGACTGCAAACTCCTCAGAAGCCAGTTGTCTTCAGCTATTTTTAGGGCAGGATGTCCAGATTTCCCTCAGGAAACGCATGCCAATCTTCAGCAAGAAGTCAATAAAAGAACTAATCTTTGCAATATAACCAGACTGTGACAACCCTGCATGTGGACGTCTGACACCAGCACCATCTCCTTTAATGAACACTTCTCAGCACTGACAGACACCAGAAAGTCCCCCAGCACAGAGTGAGCAGCCCCTTAGAGCCCGGCAGCAGGCAGGCACAGCCCCAAGCTTCCAAACACTGCTCCCCAGCCGGCCTTTGCTCCAAACCAAATTAGGGCCTGCAGCCTTTAGCTGCCAGGACCTCTCTCTCAGATTCAAATGCAACTGGAATTTCTGTTCAACGAGCAGACTGGACTTACACATTGTTAACTGCTTTGTATCCTTTGGAATTTGCCTACTGGAATTTTACCATCCTTGCATTTTTCTCCCTTTTGCCTTGCTGAATAGGTACTTCCCATATCACAGAATCCAAGGGTCCTTTTACTGCAGGAGACAGAGACTCATCCTTCAGATTCCTGGAGAAGAAAAGGCTCCTGCAGGACCTTATTGGAGCCTTTCAATATATAAAGGGGCTTACAAGAAAGATGCAGAGAGACCTTTTATCAGGGTCTGTAGTGATAGGACAAGGAGTAAAGGTTTTAAACTGAAAGAGTACAGCCAACTGCACCTATGAAGCAGGTCCAACTTTTCATTATTCCGGAGCTGTGAGCATTGATAGGTCTCATATTTTGGCACTATCTTTCCTGTATGGCATTCACATGAAGCCTGGATCCATCAGTGGCACCTCTGTTCACACTAGAACTCAGCACTGTCATGTATTTGTAACTTAGCCCTGCTCCTGGCAGAGACAGAGCTGGAACTCCAGTTAAGTCAAGTCTGTTTGTAGATGGTTATCTTAAAGTCATGACGATTACATGATCACACTGCTTTTCTGTCAGACCTCCTGTTAGTATCTACTAATCAAACCGGCGATTAATTTCAACCAAGTTGGAAAACGAAGCGTAGGTCTCAAAGATTATCATCTTTATAGGGACTTTATTAATAGATTCAGAAGCTGACAGCTTGTGTGAGCGAGCTCTGAATTAGCATCCTCACTGAAGGAAAGCAAATTCTATGCACAGATCCTGTTTGGTGGTGCCCAGGGATGCCCTGACAGCCCAGTCAGAGCATCTATAGCTTCAAGCACAAACCTGAAACACTGTTAGGCTGGGTCTGGATTCGCTTGTGAGAATGCTTTAAAACACACTCAGCAGTCCCAATCAGTGGCATGACTGTCACGGGTTGGTTGTGCTTTTCAGGTACTCATCTCAGAAGAGTACTAAGTGGGAGGTAATTAGATGAGGCACCAGACCAAAGGTTTGTGTAACACTGAGGTCAAATGGAAGAGAAGGAAGTTAGAAATCGTAAAACCTTGCTGTGAGGACTTGGACTGGAAAGATGGAGATCCTATTGAAGACTTTATCAAACACCCAAAAGGTATAGCTGGGTATCTCTGGTTTGATAACTGCCTGTGAAATATTTTGCATTTAAAATACTGCTTTATCTCTAGTCAATAAAAGCAGTCACCAAAAAGCGTCACTCCTCCTTGGGAGGGAAGCGGTCAGAGGCTGAACTCACCCAGCGGCTTTTTCTTTCGTAAGCTCTGCCCTCATGTCCTGCTCCCTTTCTGCAGGAGGATTTCAAAGGCAAAGAAAACAAACCACATTTCCCCTTAGGTTTTGGTGCTGCCAGAACAAGTCTGTAGCGGAGATTCTGTCACCACTCTGTTTGCAGGCGTAAAGGCAAAGATGGCCAGCTGATCCTAAATGTAACAACTGAGCAGGGAACAGGAACACAGATATCCTTCTTTGGGGCACACGTTATCTTTTCTGGTCTCTATACTGGGACTACCAGCACCAATCACCCTGGGCCGCTTGACCTGAATTCCAGGCAGCTGCTGAGTCACCACTAGACCAGAGGGTAAGAGGAGAGTCTCCTTAGGTCATTCCTACAAAATATGGAAAGCATTTTAAAGAAATTCAGATCAAATATTCAACAAAACCACCAAGTAGTACCCAGCATGAGGAAAAGCCAAATTTAAAATGTCCCATGAGATTAGGAAAGTCATGAGCCCAAGAGCAGTGACTTGATAGGAATGCAGTACCATGCCAAAAACCTTGGGGGGAAGAGAGAGAGAGCAACACGAGCAATTGTCACATGTTAATGGAAAAACTAATGTCCTCCCAGCTCCTGCATAAACCCACACCAGATGATCCCAGAGGATAGCAGAGCTGACTCTGAAATGTGAAAGTCACAGAAGTTCAAATTCTTACTGAGGATTAAATTGGACTTTTTATACTGACCAATAACAGAGCACCACAAGAGATACTGTAGAGGGCCCAGACACTGTAAATCAAGGTCTGTGCTACTCTGAAGATTAATGATCTTCTATCTGGAAACATCCCAATATAAAATGTGTGTTAGCCTCAGACACCTTTGGCTGCATCAAAGTTCAGCTCTTGAGGCTGATGATCAACAGCTGAGTTTCCAAATTTTAAGTCCTTTACAGCCTTGTGAGACCAAAAGAAAATAAACTGTCCCAGCAGGTACTTAAATATTACAGTGCCCCTTGCAAGATCTCCCTGCTGTTGCCCGCAGGAGGAACAGAGCGCTGCTCCCACTCCTGGCAGAGCTGCTGTTGCATTCTGGAAGGTCTGGAGCACTTTGGGTTCTGACAATTCATCCAGTATCATTGCAGCACGGCACTGACAAGACAATAGAACCTTTTGGAGAGATTTTTGGAAAGAACAAGTGAAAACTGAAACAGACTTTGAGCTTTGCCAGCAACAGAAACTGTATATTCATAGCAACCCTCTGCCACATTTATTTGCTTCTCTCCTCTCTCTCAGCAGCTGAGAGATAACTGCAGGAACCACTGGAAGTAAATGAGAGGAAGGAATTGAACGTTCCTGTGCAGCAGGCACAAGGAAGATTCACCTGCCTTGGAAGATGAGAGGAAAGTCACCCAGATGACTCAGTTGTCAGAATGACTTCCAAATTATTGCGGTATTTAAAGAGGAGAGACGTGCAGCTCTCAAACGTGATTCTGCCAAAAGTGATACAAAAAATAAAATCCTCAGAGCAGAAGAGTGCCATGACAATGCAACCTCTGGAGAAAGAAAAAAAATTCTCTCTGACCAGGACTTTGTAGAGACTTCGATTTCAGGTGACTCTTAAAATCGTGACCGTTTTTGCAAGATCAGCATTAATTGTGAAAACTAACTAGCTCTTCTGTGATTTTATTCTATATATGCCAGGAGAGGAACAAAATATTGATTGAGTGAGCTTCAGGTTTTATTTATAATAAGGATCTGATTGCCAGCTTCATTGTTATGCAAAGCAGAAAGAGAAAGCTCTTTCAGCAGGCATTTTAAAAAATTAGATCTAAAAATAACTTTATGCTTTGGCTTTCCTCATAAAATGCCTGAGAGTGCTTGCCCATGCTTCTTCCTTCAGTAGTCACTAAGAAAGCAAGAACCAGTTTGAGGAAAGTGTCTCTTGACACTTCCAGTGACTTCAAACTGGAGATGAGTTTGCTCGGAATTGGAACATAACTGACCCAAGTCAGCATCAGTAAGACAAACATGAAACTCGTGCCCATTTCTGATTCTCAGTTGAAAGCACACTCCAAAACAACTCCCACTGTACTGCTTTGAGTGTGTAGCACTCTTCCACACACGTGCGCTCCTGTGAAGCTTGGAAAGCTTTTATTTTTTAGTGCTGTGTCTCCAGGTCCTCCCTTGAAGCTGTTGTTGTTTCTCATACCACATCTTTTTGAAGTTGTTAAAACAAACCCATGTGCCGTACAGGAGTAAAGCCAGGAGGAATGACCCAGCAAAGTCATTTTTGAAAGAGCCTCGACCCCACTGGAATGAAAACAAATGGGTGGCCTTTGAAAGGCAGAAGATCAGCTCCCTAGGCCCTTGTCTGTGACATACAGGGACACCTGGTGAAATGATGAGGGAAAGCACATCTGCATATAATATTGTCAGTTCAGATGTAACTTTTTGATAAAAAAGGCAACCTCCACTTAATAGCTTTTTACATGTAATGCTTTTCAAAATCAAAGCCTTTTTTCATTGATAGCTACACTGGGAGAAGCACACAACCTTGTGTGATATGATAAAATTGAGCAAAACTACATTTCCAGACCAAAAAGTGTCATGAAGAACATTTTGTACGGTATAAAGCCAGTCCTCGGTCACTCTTACCATACATCCACACTTACCAGTTCATAGCCTTGTTCCTATCTGGCTATTTATAAAATCCCTTTTCTCCCTTCAGCAAGCAGCACAGCACAAGGCAGTACACAACAGAATGCAATTCTGGGATAATGATATCCTTGTGTTTTCCATGAGGACTTTTTTTTTTCCAAATTGTTATGTCTCAGGAGAACAGAGTGAAAAATCTTACCATCAGTACTTCCTTGCAAACACTTCTGCTCTTTTTGAAAAAGCCATAACACATTTCAGTGCAGAGTAAAAACTCAGTATTAAGCAGCTGAAATAAATTCTTGAAAGTAAAACCATTTATTTCTAAAGCTCTTAGTGAAGCATTTACTGCTTAAATCTGGTATGAGATTTTGAAGTTCTTACTGCATACAGAAGACTGGGAATTTGCCATTCTCCTACATAAAAAGAAAGCAACTGCACCCAGGAGTAAATCTTTGTGGCCAGAAACAGCCAAGCATGCTGCAGTGCAGGCTTCCACAACATCTGCTCTACAAACCTAATTATCCCTCACTGCACAGATGCAAAGACATCTGAAATGCTGGCACCTGAGACACAGAGATAATTTCAAGTCCCTTTAAAATTAGCTTTTTTAAAAAAGAAAAGCCATGCAGAAGTATTTCTGTTACTGATGCACAAACTCGAAGTCAACAAAAACTGGTCCCAGCTCATTCTAGTATCAGATAATCATATCTGTCCCATATGAATGTTTAATCTTACTGCTCCTTAGACCCAATCCTCAGTGGGATGATCCGAAACTGTGCTACTACAATCTATTACAATGCAGCCAGTTCTTCGGGATCTGGCAGCTCTTTTTGAGTCCAGAGTTCAACAACTTAATTTAGTCTTAACCTGTAGTAGAAATACAGAAGTCCTAAAATCTAGATAAGAACATCATTTCCAGAGGGAAATGTTAAATTAAGCTCACCTTCTAGTAGCTAAAAGGGCACTGGTCCAGCTACTGGTGGCCCTTTAATTTGCACATTCCTTCATGAGAACAAATTACATGTGAAATTTGAGAAAAGTTTTACATGGGTTTACATACACAAATTCAGCAAAGAAACATACATAAGCAAGGCTGAGATATGTGGCTGTACAAAAAGCAGACAGCTTAAATCATTTAAGAAATAGTATACACAAATCTCTTTTGTCAAGTGAAGACATCTTTCTCTTTGTCTCTCAGGATCTCTATTTCATCTCATTGCTCTTGAATTTTCACCAGCAGTCAAGTGGCAAGCTGCCAGATAACTCACAGTTGGCTAGAAGCATGGTCACCTACAAGCTAATTGATGCCACAGAACTTCCCTCCAGGACGCCATCTGGGTTGCATTCAATATTCTTACTGGATTCAGAAGTCCGTCCCTCTAAACTTGAAAGCTGCTTCTCTTGACCAAATGCCAACTTGCTGATTTTGTTTGCAAGCACACACATTTAACTAAACAGCAATACCAAGCTCCTGTTCCACTCTTTTGACCATTTATCAACTGCACTATTCTAAAAAAATAAAGACAAACCACTTCCCCATCTCACAAGTGGGCAAATTGGGAAAATGAGAGCTGAAGGAAGCTGTCAATGAAAACTTAGAAAGGGATTTTATACCAGGTCCCTGCCCGTGCCTGATCAGGCACATTTTAATACAGCTAGGTACCCTGTTCTCGATGCATACCCTCGATGGCTATAATGAGACTTCTTGTTTTCCTTTTTAAAAGTAGTGCATTTACAGGATAACCTTAGTATTACTTTTGGGGCCAATCTGCCCCACTAACAATCAGACAGGTAGGGTAGGCATTTTTACTTTCCTATTTCTGTTTATTGCAACAGAAAAACACTTTCCTTATATGCAGTTGCACCCTTCCATTTCTCTGCACTGACAGCAATAGTTTTCCGCACGCAAAGCCAATTCCATGGAAAACAGCAACAATAAATCAATGCAAAGGTGTCCTGCTCTCCTGCTGGGCGTCTGCTGCTTGGCAAATCCCAGTAACTGTGCCATCAGCCCATCAGACTCAGTCGGAGGTGGGAAAAGCCCCTCACCTTTACAGTGGGACAATTGGGATCAACCCAGCACCGTGGGAGGCTGGGAGGGAGTTATCTGCTCCCGAGGAGCCAGGGAGGACTCCCTGGTGCAGGAAACACCCTCACCATCGTTGTCAGCAGTTTGAGGCTACCGAACGAGCAGGCCCAAGCACAAACATTCCCAGATAAGCACTTCCTCTGGTGACATTTGAGGGTGAGTTCGCACAGTTGATTTGGGTGAGGAGGGGAGAGTCCACCACAGAGCCTGATGAAACGGGGACATGTTCTGTCAAAACTCTCAGCCTGCCTTTCCCATCACATCCTCATTCTGCCCTTTATGGGTTCTCTGCATTGGGCCTGTTTTCTCAACAAGCCTCATTTATTAAAACCACAAAGTTCAGGCATGGCTGAGTTTCCAGCTGGCTCACCAGACCTTGCACAGGAGTTTCATCCTCAGCCCTGGTGACATTTTATTTCTCTTTAGGCTTCTTTTGTCTTCCAGTGTGAGAGCCCAATCAAGCAGGCTGCCACAAGCTCTCTGCCCAGGGAGGCACTTGTCCGCTGCAGACCTGAGGACGGAACTGTCCAAAGCACCCAAATCACCCTTCAGCAGGCCTGGCTCTTGCCTGCCTGTTCCACCTGAAAACTGTCCCTGGAATGGCTGTGTGAAGCCTTTGTGAGCACAGATCCTTGCAAGAGCAGTACAGATTTACTCTACAGCCTAGAAATCCCTTGTAACAGAATAGATTTGGCAGGACTGAGTCACGATTACCTGCTCTTCATCTGGAGGAGAGACAGCACGCTGGAAAACTCCAAGGCAGTTTATTTGACTCACTCACTCAGACATAATGCTGTTGGAACAAAAGGCCAACCTGGCAAAAGCTCATCAAAACAAGTCTCCATCAAGTTCATACACTTATTAACAAGTGCACAGCAGTGATAGAGATGGAGAGTGCCTACTCACATTTGGCAATTCTTCCTGCCCGTTTTTTTGCAGTCAAACAAAAAAATCTAATATACTGGAAGTGTTTTAGTACCTATATATTACAGGCAAACCCTATTACTGTTACCTGAGAAAAGGTACTGAAAAAGCAGAATGAAAGTTGCATTTCTGACGTAACAGAATTAAAGAGGTTTACACTGACTCACTAAATACCCACACAGCAACAATAAACTCACTTTGAACTCACCAAGAGTTCTGCTGTGCAACCTAATAGCCTGCAGCTTAGCAGGCAAAACCACCTCTCCAAATGGCTCAGGGTTGGGGTTTTCTTGCTTTGCTTTTTTTCAGTCAGTTGAATATATTGCACAATACCTAAACCAGAACATGAACTTTGAGTTTTTCCATAAGCAAATGGATTAAAGCAATAATATTGAGGCTTTTCAAGCCATATTTAGGGATGGATACAATATTGTCCAGCAGGGCAAGGTGCTTCAATTGGGAATACTCAAACCAGGCAGTAGTTCCATTGTGTGGAACTGCTCATTTCCCTTGGGTCTATTCCTGCTGTGACAGGATGCTGCAAACTATGAGCCAAGCCTGGAGAAACTTTAGTTGCTGTGCTGTTCAGGGCAGGGTGAACACCAGAGGCACTGGCAAAGCCAAAGCCACAGTGAGGATTTTACTGCCATAAGCAGGCTCTCAATAAGACTTCAATATCACGTCAACCTTGTGATCTCCTGCACTTCTAGACTTCCTGTGTCAAAGTTCAGACCTACACACTGCAGCTGTACCACACTGAGAGCTCTGGGTCTTTCTGCTCCAAAAAGCAGAGACACCTGAAGTTTAGCTCAGGAAGAACTTGCTTTAGCTGTAGAATAACACACCATCCACTGGAGTGAGCTTGGCCCCTTCCACCAAAGAGCAGAGCTGTAAATGAGAACTAAGCAGGGCAATTTTACAATATCCAAATTGAAAGCAAGATCATTATAAAACTAGGGATATCACAGACTAAAATATGCCTGTAATTGATCTTTCCTTCAGCAGGACACCAGGAAACACAGGCAAAAGAAGTACTGGATACAGACTGAATGGTCAATAAAATACGGATGGTTTCTATTTTCATGGCTTGCCAATAGCAAGTCCTCACACAACATTGTAGCTGGGGGATGCATGAGATCAGGAATGGAATGAAAGTGTACTTTCACCCCTAAAACAGAATTAGAGAGCAGTTAATCCTCATTTGGAACAAAACAGTGGTCCAAGGCCAGAACTTGTTTTGCAGCTCCATAATGATGCTCTATGTACTTCTGGAGGCTAAAAGAAACACGGGATAATACCCTGGTGAAAACTGCTGAGAAAACATTTTGTGAACACCACAGGCCTGAAGCCATTGATTTTTGAGTTTGGAAAGATTTCTTATTGTCAGTTGTGTCTGTAACTGTGAAGGAACAAAGATCCCTTGAAATATCACTTAAAACTCATGTTTTATCCAGCATATTCCCCTGCCAACACTGCTCCCCTCACCATTATTTCACAGGCTCACTTCAGGAGATAAAATGCACCCAAGGTGAAGCTCTGCCTGGCTGGTGAGGATGGCCCTGTGCAGAAACCCTGGCCGGCACAGTTAAATGGGCACAGCCCCGTGCTCAGTGAGGCCAGCCAGGGCTCTTCTCTCAGCAGGACCTCATGGGCCACACAAATCCATCTCTTTTCAGCCTTTCTGGGTCCACGGCAGCAACTTTTCCAGCTAAGAGATGTCAATCTCAACAGAACTATGCCCGCAGGGAGGGGGCCAGGTCTGTGCTCTGAAGCTACACGGCCAAGTTTTAGTCAGCAATCTAAAATACCAATCAGCATTTCCTCAGATTAAAGTAATAAGGAACCCCCACCAAACATCGCAATTAATTAGAGAGGAACACACAGCACATATCTTCCCCAAATCCCGAGACGCTCATCAGTTAACATTTTGAATTCTAACAGTTCAGAATTAAATGAGATCCTCAATCCTCCAGTTCATATCCAGTAAGAAATATAACTCTCTCATACACAGAGTCCTAATAGGTATGAATCATCTCCTTCCCATCTACTGATGAGAATTTATCCAATGTAAGAGAGTGAAACCTCCATCATTCTTATATGTCAAACTGCTGTAAAAATCTCTGCTATTATAAAAGCAGAGAAAAAAACCCAACACAGTGGCAGATAATCCCAACTGATTACTTAGAAAAGTGACATTTACACATGCCCTTTTTCTATGTAAAAGGCCAAGCTGATGCACCAAAACACTTCATCTACAGGAAATTCACCCCCAGCCGTCTCCAGAGAAGGTGATACCAGCTCTCAGGTGCACCACGGTCACAAAAAATGGCCATAAATTAAATAAGGGAATTCCAGTTTATTGTTCTAGATCTCACCAGGTTTGTTTTTTCTTCTCAGGAAACCTAATCCCACATGACTTCAGTAGAAACAAGTAGCAGGGAGAGAACCCTTTTCAAAAGCAACACAGCAAGATTCTGCCCTACACCCCTCATTGAATATGTTTCTAATGCCACATTCAAACTCACACTCCCCCACAGGAAGAAAAAAACAGTTTTGTGGGAAGGGGGAAAATTAGGTCCTGTACTTGGCTGCCTTCCTCCCCCTCGGTGGTTTTCACTGTCAGAGAAGCATCTTTTTTGCATTCTAAAATTAACCCTGTGATATGATGATGAAGCCTGCACAACACAGCTCAGAAAAGGAACCAGTAAGCAACAAAGATCGCTGCTCAACCCTTATTATTATGGACAACTCACTGACAGCTATCCAGCTTGCTTGGGGAAGGACGAAAAGAAAACAGTCTCCTAAAAGGATATTTTGGTTTCAGGTTTTCTTGAAGCACTTCTCCAGTGTGCTGAACAGGCAGGAATGAAGCTGCTAGGGCGAAAGCCCCGTAAGCCAAGGACTCCATAACCCCCAACACAACCCTGACTCTTGCTGCAGGAATGCACCATTTCCCATGGTGCTGAATGTCTCAGTCCCGACCTTGAAAGCTGGAGGATCAGAAGTGCTCAGTGACAGCGATGGCTTTTGTTCTCTGAACACACCTCCCGGGGTATTGTTTGCCAGTGCACTTCACTGTGTGCCCAACAATCTGGTGCACAACTGCCCCAAACTGGAATCAACAGTAGGCAGGCGTGGAGCTCCACACCAGCTCTGGAATCTCCAACACTCGTCACCCTGGCAGCCTCAACCTGCATTTCAGTCTCAAAATTTAAAAATACTGTAAATTAAGTAAATAGATCTGGGCAGGGTGAGCTTAGTAGCTTCTTGCTAGCTGAAGTACAGCATTTGTGCAGGAATTCTTAATCCCTTCTACAAGCATTAGCACAAATAGAGGCTTGCAATATTCACATGATTGCGTGCATAATCAAATGTGAAGAAATGCCTGCTGCTCTCAGCCAAGCTTTGCAGAGTCCCCGGCAACGCCTGAGCGAGGGAAGGTGTTAACAAAGGCTTTGTGCATTGCTGTTGAGGAGGGAACGCTGTGAAACAAGGACATGAGAATTAATGGCCAAACTCATGGGGAAAGACTGGAAGGAAGAGCAAGGCAATGAGATGCTGTGTGCAAGCCTGGGAAAGGTTCCGTATTGCTCAGGCACACGTTCGTCCATGACCACGGAGAAAAATTAAGTACATTATTTATCATTTCCCTCTAGAAAAGGGTGGCCCGGGATTTCTTCCCCTGCTCTGCACTCACTCTTTGAAGTGCCATGCCACAATCAGAGACCCTGCAGTCAAGAACTGGACAGATATGGTTCTTTTCAGCACCTATCAATGCAGCTCCTTAATCCTAATTTAACTTCAGGCACCAACATGCACTGGCACCTTGGGCAAACACATACAACACATTATTTTATAAAAAAGAGGACAGATTCCTGTGTTAAAAGAGCTCCTGTGGAAAGGGGGAACAGAAATCACCCAGAAAAGAGCTTGAAGTAAAGCAATTTCAACACACCAATGTGATCCTGGCAGAGACTGGCACAGAGTTTTAAACTCCTTATTTATCACCTGCCTAAGAACAGTGCACACACAGGTTACCCCTCCTAAATCATGTACCGAGCCCACCTTGTGCAAACTTCAGAGTTGCACAATCTAAACTGTACCTTTGTTGTTTTACACGAGAAAGGAAGAAGGAAAAGAGTAGTAGCAATAAAATAAACAATAGCAAATTAAACTCCCTCAGTTATCTTGGTTCCTTCCAGAAAATGATACGTAACAAATAATTTATGGAGGAATGGGTGCATGAGTAATGAGTTACTTCAGTAGCTCGTGCTCAGGTAACAGCAAGGTGTGGGTGGGAGGTGAAGGAGGCTTGGAGAGACACACACACAGGATGGGAAGAGCCTCTAGCAAACACAAAATCTGTCACGTGCAGGCTCACAACAGGCACTTTTGGCCAGCTGAAGAAACGGCTGCAGTGATGCCGGTCTGTACATAGGCTGTGCTTCAGGATATGTTGGAATGTACAAAAACAAAGTCCATTTTGAAACACAAAAATAATATGCTCCTCTTCAAACACCTGTATTTTCTGTGTCTCCGACACTAAATACAAAAAGTGAACCATTTGAAGCATTTCTTGCACTTGACCCAAGACTACAATTTTGAAACAGTGAGTTATCACAACACTGGGATTTTTCTTAATATTTTACGAACTCTGTATGACAAAGGCAAAAGCTAAGTCCTTGAGCAGTCGTTTAATCCAAGGAACACGATTATCTGTGTAAAACAACGTGATAATGAACCGGAAAAAAAGAAACTGGGGGATTTCTTTGTGAGCCACTAATGTCCACAAATGAGTTGCTGAATCAATCTACAGCCTTGGGCAGAGGGTAACTTCCCCAAGCCTCGATTTTCACATCCCTGAGATAATATTTAGTCCATTTGTATGGGGAAGATTCATAGAAAGCGGAACTGCTAAGCAGCCACGGGATGACAAATGTGTAATGAGCGTAACACAACTACACAAACAAGAATAGAAGCACTGAAGCACAGAGGCAGGAGGTGTATTTCTTGGCCTATATCAGTCAGCACTGACATTTGCTATCAAAGAAACTGGGCCATTTCTCTCTCCTTATGAGTAGCTTTATAGATGCAACCGTGATTCAGGATGAAAAGTCTCCAGGAACAGTTGTACGTTTACATCCGAAATTCTTATTCTCAGTGCAAGTGTATTCACTACTCCTGATGTTGCTGATTTTTACGCTCTTAACATTCCCTGGATCTCACAGAGTAGCATCATATCTCGATGGAACACGTCCAGCAAATCCAGCAAGGTTTACTGATACACAGTCAGTGTTCAAACAGCAAGCCAAGCAGCTGGTATCTATCATAGGAAACTCATGCAACACATTTGGAAAGATGCCTACAACCTTCCTTACCTAGAACAACAAAAATAGAAAAAGCCTGAAAAGCCACCAAAGAAATAAATCACATTAACTTTATACATGGAAAGCAAAGACAGAAAATCTCAACTGCGTAATGCACAGCAGGACAAAGGCTTGGAATTAAAAGAACAATTTAATTCACCCCGTGAAATGAAGCAAAGCATCACCTCAGTGTACATCATGCCACACATTACACGTCCAGGAAGGAAGCATGAAAAAAGTATGAAACAAGGCCAGTTAAAATAAAATACAAAGTTAAAATCTGGAACTGGAGCAGTTATCTAAATGAGGGGCATAGTACAGTTAAGAGTTTACTATCAGTTGTACACACCAGTTTCTTCAACAATTATTTTAATTGATAAATCTATGCTATAGGCTACCTGTAAAGGGAAAGAAGTCTACAACAATGTAATATTTCAAGTTTTAAAAAATCAACAGAGAATTTCCATCTATTACAATGAATTTTAAACACAATCCTTTACCCCTTTCAGTATTTTCCAAGTAAAGGAAATCACACCCACAGAAGCTACAGAAACAAAACTAGAACTCCAAAAAAAAGATAAAGAAACTTACAGCAGGCAAAATTCTCACTCAGGATGGACAAGATTCTGCAGAACTAATGAATTAGATTTTAAATTCTATATCTATCTTTAAAAAGAAAAAGTAATCAGCACAGAGAGCAGTTGCCAAAAAGAGCCCTTCTGGTTCTGCAAGTACAGGACTGTGCTCCTGCTGCCATGGAAACTGAGTCCCTCACTGCTCCGGTCCTGGTAGAGTGCCACACATGCTCCCAAGCATTTAATAAATATTAATAATGCATTTAATAATACTGAAGTATCAGAAACAGAACATCTAAGAAAAAAAATTGGCAATAAAACTCACTTCACATGGCTGCAGCCCAAAGGCTGGTAAGCCTTGCTGTAAGCCAGCTATAAATCCTGTTCTCTCCTAGTTTCTAACACTTGCTCTTGGCATTAAGTGTGAGGTTAGACTGCTGCCAGGCCTTTAACTTAGGCTGAAAATAACCAGGAAACCTGGAGGAAAAAGTGAAACCCTTCCACTTGTCCAACAGGTACCTCAGAAGGAGCACTGGTGTGTGTTGAGCACTGGACTGGTAGGTAGGAGGCCTCATTTCTGTTCTTGGCTCTGCTGCTGACTCTCGTACAACTGAGTCACTCTGGTGCAGAAGAGCTCTAACACCATTTATTCACCTCTTCCTGAGGAGAAAGGCACAAGGCTGCCAGATCTGCCTCAGCTCTGGGAAGAAAAGGCATGGTCCTTGCCAAGAACAGAAGCACAGTCTACCAGGGCATCATTACTATGGCAAGAAACAGGATATCTCACCCTGAAAGACCATCAGTGACAGAGCTCACAACCCTGCTTTAAAAATCTTCTGGCTTCTTGTAGGTTAAAATCTGGCTCTTGAAAATATTTCAGTTTGGAAGGGTTTAGTTTTATTTTTCAACTAGCTTACGGTATTATTGTAACTTTTAAAGTCTAATCAGGTTTTTATCACTTGCATTTCAGACAATTTTTCACAGAGCAGAAAATCTGCATTAATTCTATCACAGAGCCTTTTACCCTTTCCCCCTCCCTTGTGGGGATGTAAATATTAATAATTTTAATGCAAAATACAGAGTCGGAAAAATTACACTCAGCTTTTCCAACACTTCCCTCACATGCACCATAAAATAGTGAGGATTTCCCTCTGGCTGGAAGCAGTTGTCTGCACTGAGAGCGGAGCACACCAGAGCAGGCAGACTCCTTTTCCACTGAGGACATGCTACTGCATAAGACAACAGGCAGCAACCCAAATCTTCCTCTCCATCACCCAAACTCAACTTAGTGATTCGTTTTCCTGGGCAAAAGAAAAAAAGAAAGAAAAATGGACATCTTACAGCATTTTATAAGGCAGACACAGAGAAGTGTAGTGACACAGAAAAGCAAAACTGAGCAGCAACGTGCTGTGGGACCATCTTTGAAATTACCAGGGAAAAGCTGCAGGAAAACGCGAAAGCTGTAGAGCAGGTCACGAGTAAAGGACCAGGAGAACTTCACACCACATCAATTCTACCACAGATGCATCCCTAACACAACATCAGTCTCTGAGGCACACCAAAGACACGGTAGGTTTGTCAGTGAATTTGAAAAAGCCAGCAGAAACAAAAGCTGGGTGTCTGCTGTATCACAAACAGCTGAGGGAATCAATAATGGTTAGACATTTTCAGGTGTAAGAGTGTTTAAGGGTCTTTCAGGTGGACAAAGGAGCCAAGAAAAATTATTTCCAGCACTGGCAATCTCTTAGTGTAGGTGTATCAGATAAATGTGTTCACCAACACATTACACTTGGCTCCTCTGGTCTCACAATTGCAATTTGAATTAACTTCTGAATATTTTCTGATTAATATTAAATTATCCTAATATCTTCCACTCTTAATATTAACTAGTCAGAAATCACATCTCTAACCTGTGCTAAGCCTAGGTCTAGAACGCTGCAGACACAAGAGAACTGGTCTACATTGACTTTTCACAGAATGGTTTGGGTTGGAAGGGACCTTAAAGACCATTAGTTCCAAATCCCTCTGTCATGGGCAGGGACACCTTTCATTAGAGCAGGTTGCTCAGAGTCCCATCCAGCCCGGCCTTGAATGCTGCCAGGGATGGGGCAGCCACAGCTTCTTTCTTTCATCTTTATACATTAAAATGATCTGGATGAAGTTTACCTACCTTGGCTCAAAATGTAGAATATGTTTGTATCCTCTAAAATGACAGCTCTGAGCTCTCTGATAAACCAAGTCATGTTGGTTTTGACTGCACTTTCATAATTTCCTTCTTGAACTTAGTAATTATATTCACTCTTCCCATTCTCCTTGACCTCAGGAAAGGTTTTCGGTTCACAGCTTGTTCCTGTGACTATCTAGAGCAACCCTTGTGCTTTCTTGCATAGCACAGCAGTACTCCATAAAACCAAGTTCACTTCCTTCTGTAGCCATCATGTCCCCAGTGGCTCTCCCACACACCCCAGTTCTCTCTTCTCCCTTTTCAGTGCTCCCATTCTAATTGTCTCTTTCTTTCCCATACCATGAGCAGGAGTCTGGTAGAAATCACCACCTTCCAGAAAGCAGTCTGCATCTAGACTGCTTAATAAATAAAACTCTTCAAGAAAATGTGCTAGGAAATACAGAAATGGAGAAGGGCACGTGCTTAAAACTTGATTTTCTACATAAGGGTTGCGGCAGGTTGCACTAACAGGGAAGATAATCCAGCCCCCCAAAACATGCAAGCGAGCTTTTTCAGAGCAGACAACGAGCATATAATGAAAAAATGAAGATAAATGAGTAACAACATTCACTGTGGAACACAAGAAATCAGTAAGGTTTTGAGCCTAAGGTGGACATGAACCCAGTACAGACCAGGACAGGCAGGCGGCAGCCACACAGGCAAGCAAGCCAGCCCTGCCTCTCAACACCACTCTTCTCAGTGCTTCCAGTTTTGGGATAAGCATACAGGCTGGCCACACAACGCAGTTAAACTATCACTGACATAATCAAGAGCATATGACCATGCATATGTCAAGGAAACCTAAAACTCCACGTGGTGACGTGCACAGGCGTCTCCAGAGTGGCAGGCAGCAATCCCTCAGCATACAGGATAGTCTCAACACAGAACATAGAGAAAAACTGGAGCAATGCATAACAGAGGACAAAAAGTCATAGAATACATGTGGCAGTTGTGAGTGCCTACTGTGTCACTTGGTCACACCCCAAAACCTGCAAGCGTGGCACACCCCTACACTCCTGCGCTTCAAAGCCACCCAGACCATACTTAACTCTGCACAGGATCCAGAACTTAGTTTCCAAATAGGCTTTTTGATATATTTTTGCTCCCAAATTCCAGCTCTAGTGAAATCTAAACTGAAAAGCAGAGAGACCACAAGGCTGCCTCCTGGGCTTTCACACAGGCAGCAGGAGACAAACTCTGCAGACTCTCTCTACAAAGCCAGTGGAAGAACAGGAGTCCTTCCTCCCAGCTGCAAAGGAAACGTGTCTCAGCTACACAGTCACCTTCTGTGGCCACAAGGCAGGCAAGGGCTGGGGTAGGGGAGGTTTGCTGATGCCACATGTTTACCCTGCATTCTGGACACATGGGAACAGTAACAGTAACTCCCTTCAGACTGCATCTCTTACAGAGGCAGCCTTGATCCTGTCTATAAAATATCCCTATGAAGAGTCCTCACCAGCAAGCAACACCACAGAAAGGATACCAGTGCAAAAGTGGAAAATGGAGCTTTAAACGAGAAATAGTAATTCTGCATTTGGCTGTGTCCCCCTGCAGGCAGGTATTACAAAGCTGAAGTGATCTTGCAGTTTGTGTTTCATTTTCGGAAACTGGTTAAGCTACTGATTGCTTTTTGCAGCTTTACTCTTTGCCACATTTAGTGTTTATTCAACAGTGAAACATTTAAACAGAGGTCTCCCAGTTTCTTTCACCCACACTCAGGTTTGGGTTAAGATAATGTGAACCCTACTTATATCAGAAAAATAAAATCAAACACAACAGTCAAAGTAAGAACTCCTATGTTGCATCAAATATATTGAGTCTGGCTGCAGTTTGCAAAGTCTTCCTGTTTTCTGCTGGCTACAATGGCAAGCAGGAAGAAACTTGCAAAACTGGGGGAAAAGCCTCCAAGAGCCAACCCCCCTTCAAAGCAGCTCTCTAGGATTTTCCGTTCTGGGTGATGTGTCACACAGCAGCAGCACCCTGGACACACAGCACACGGATCCCTAGTCTGACCTGGCTCTGCAGCCTCCACCTTTCCTGAGGGAGACCCAGAAAAAAAGTCAGTATCCCACATTCTGAGTACCTCAGCCAATAGTGCTTTTGCTAAAACACTGTGCCTCAGAAAATGGACATTTTTCCCACTATAAAGGTAGCTTTGATGTTTTATAAAGTTGCTGCTACCCCATTACAAAAAAAGTCTCAATGACTGTGTCTGAAATAAGTTAGAAGAGCCAGTCCTGCCTTTTCAGAGTTTCCAAAAAGGAAAACGCATCACGGGGAAGGACTAAAATGCATCTATAGAAATCATGTTCAGAACTGCTCTGGAGCCCTGTCCTCACTGTATGGACCACATTTAGTGCAGATCGTGGCATTACAAGCTCTAAGTTGTGACTGGGATTTTGTCTTTCCAGGACTACTCAGACTGGACTGAGCTCAAGCAAATCCTTTTGCACAGAGCAGAGCAAATGGTTTTAAGACAGGTTTAAACTCTTCAGTAGGTACCCAAGATGTCTAATTCCAGAGTTTACCACTTGCTTTCTCCAGCAATCCAAACAACGTAACTTCCACTGTTTTTCTCTCTGGAGTTTAGTTTCCTTTCCGTCGATACATTTTAAGGGACGTCTCTACTCCCTTTTTATTTTCCTTTCCTCAAAATGGTATAACTTTCTGAAAACACGACAGCAAAAAGGCATCTTCATATTTAAGCAATCTGTTTACTGCTTTATTTTTATAATTTTCTACAATGCACACAAATTAGTGTCTCCTCCTTCTCTCCTGTTAACACTTCACAAGTCATGTGCCTACACACAAACGAGCACCGTCTCCTTCCTTCCTGGCAGCCTCCTTGGCTACCGTTCTTTTGCTAGCCCAACAACCCTGTCCTGTATAAGCTCACCTTAAAAACTAGTATTGACCAGTCTGATTTGTCTAAGACTGGAAATCACTGCTTCTTCACACTTCAGGTCTAATGTTTGCTACATTAACTCACACATGGTCCTATGGTAGATAAGCTGATAGAAATTACCAGCCACAACACAAAAGGATTACTCAGTGGAAAGCAAATGCCAAGGATGCAATACAGTTTGATTACTGAAACATTCTCCCTAGAATCCAAAAATCTCTTTAAAAAGCCAACATTATGCCAGCAAATCTTGGGGACGGGGAGGACTGGGGGGAAACGAAGACAGACACAGGACACACAACACAACAGGGGCCACAAACAAAAACAAACAAAAATTCAGTCTTGTGCAAAGACAATTTCTAGTAGGAAGCCCAGAGAGTCCTGCCAAAAAAAAATCAAATCCTTCCAGAACTATTTAAGATACTCTCAGTTACAAAATCTTCCAGTGTATTAGACCGTCTCCCACAAGGAATTGGTTTGATAAACCAATTCTTCACACAGATAAAGACCATCCTGTCTCTTCAGCAAGGGAGGATATGCATAAGCAGGAATGAGCTATTACAAATACATTATCAGCTCCGGGAAAAAGAATCATCAAGTAATTACAGAGGTTATCTGGGTCCTTATCAGTACTCACTGCCAGCAGGCTACCTGCATATTCATTTCCCTCTCCATCACCACTCTGGCATGCTGATTTTTCCAGAACAGTTTCTTCAACTGCATATGTTCATAAAACAGTTTTTAAATAAATATCTGTTTATTACAGCAGCGATAACAGAGGCGGTATCTAGAAGCAAAACACATGGAACGTATCTTTTCATCCAGTGAGTATAACTCCAAACATTCCATATGCTGAAAAGCAGTATGCATTATCAAAATAAAATAGCGTTCAGAACAATTTAAGTGATAAAAATATGCATGACAAATGCATTTTTTGTCTTTCAGCCTGCTTGAAGAAGCAACTGCAAAGCCTCTCTGTATACGAACTAAATTAACAGCCCGTGAGCAATTTCTGTAGTCTGATCCCCAATCAATAATAAATGCCAAATTCAGATTAAAGTGAGGAACATATTTTTACCACCCCCAAGCCCAACAACTATAAAAACCTTCTGAAATAAACCTATATCAGATGCAATAAGCATTCTAACACAGCACAGTTCACTGTGAGCTGACGTTCAACAGCATGTTGTTCTACACTCTCTCTTCTGACACAGTGCTCAGAGGGTTGATCACAAGGAAAAGGAGAAAATAAAAAAGTAGCCCAGATACTGACCCACTCACTTATGCAGAGCAAGAGCTCAGGACACAAACCTACTCTTCAATGTTGAATGCAGGGTGCAGAATCTGTTCAAGATGCTCCTCAAGCCATGATCCCAATCTGTGACAAGCAGTTCCGAAAGCACTGCCCACAGGTCACCTGCAGCTCACCAAGCCTCTGTACAACAGCGCACAGAGGTTTTAAATAGAAGGCTTCAACACCATTAGGTACTGCTCAGAGATTCTCAGTGCTTCCACAGATTAGTGTCTTTCTCGGGAAACATAGAATGTTTTCTGAGAAAACATTCCCAGCTACGGCTACACAAGAGTCCAAGGTAGTTCTCAGTCACCCTTGGCTTCCCGAGTCTTTCGCAATTTGAAACATTCCACATTTAAGTTGCCGCTAAATAGTGCCATTATAATTCCTGTAAAAGCCATTCTATATCTCAACTAAAGTTGCTAACTCCCCAGATCATAAAAAACCATACCTAAAGCCAGTTGAGTCCTCTGAATAAAAATAGCACCAGAAATAAACGTTACGTTTTGTTCACGGGGAACATCTTGTTGTAACTTAAGAGTTTGGGAATCCCAGCTCTCCTTAAAGTAATCTACTTAACTTCACTCTGAATATCACCTGACACAGGCTTATAGGTGAAACCGTTATCAGGATAGTCACATATGGAAAAACACACAACCGGTGACTTTTTCTTGATATATTCACTGTTCTTATGAGCTTTGAAGAGTCCGTTCACCTGATGCACATTCAGCACCTATTATTCTACAGAGATAATTCAAGAGATGTGGTACTTGCTACAATATTTGCAACTTTAAACTTCAAATTAAAGATACTTCTCTTCAAGACTTAGGCTCTGTAATTTCTTTTACAGGTGCTTCTTACACTCCATGGCTGAGACAAATTCTCCCAGGCTGCCAGAAGCTGTAAGCAAAGTAACAGCCAAGTTATAACAGCACAACCCTACGAACTACCCAGAGTTTGTGGGCTTCCACTGATATGTACCACGGCCACACCAAAGAAGAAGGAAAGAGTGCCATCTTCTCAAGACTGAAAGTATAGATCTTGCTCTCCCTTTCCTTACACTATGAAGGAATCAGTGTTACATGGCTGACACTGCCAAGCCAAGCAGTGCTACTCGTTCATCTCCCTTCTCAGGCTGACTGCAAACATATTTAAACACAAGACTCACACCCACCCCACATCTTGCAGGATGATTATGAGTAAGCAACGTTTCACATGAGAACCTATCACTGGCCCTGAGCATGGGATCTCCCGGGGTTTAACATCTCTCCCAACTGCCCCGAGGACACAAACTGTGCTGTTCCTTTTAGGCGCTCTGAGCAGAAACATTGCTGGAGGCGAGGGGACTGGCAGGGAGCGGGCAGGGAGCTGCCAGGTGACGGCTGCCGCCGGACTCGCGCTGCCGCGCCGCGCTCCGGGTGTCCCGGCCGGGCCGGCCCGGCCGAGCCGGCAGCCAGCAGCGGCTGCCCCGCGGCGCCGCGTCACGGATCTGCTGCTCCCGGCAGCCAATCGGCGCCGCGGCCGGGGGCGGCGCGACCTCATTCATTCATTCATAAAAAAGAGGAGCAGCGCAGCTGGGAAGCGCTGGGAAGCGCGCCCTTCCCGGCCCCCCGCCCCGCCGTGCGGGGCACGGACACTCACGGCA
>VYZQ01023959.1:94392-113483 GCA_013400655.1 Mystacornis crossleyi
GCCGCCGCGCCGTGACGCGCCCCGCTGGGCGGGCCCCGCGAGGCTCGGCCCCGGAGAGCGCGGCCACCGCCAGCATCCCGCCTCCCGGAGGTGCGCCGGAGGGGCCGCAGCCGGAGGGACACCTGCGTGCGACCTTCCCCGGCAGCCATCGAAAGGAAGCCCCGCAGATGGTACGGCCGCGCTCGGACGCGCGCTCCCAGGCCGGGCTGCGCACCCCGGAGCTCTCGCTGCCATAGCGGGCCTGGGCCCTGCTGGACCACCGGGTCGGGCCCTCAGGTCCTGAGCCTCTCTTGGCGGGCCGTGTTACAGTGGCAGCCTCATTCATGATCTTAATTTTATTAAGCCAATTAAACACACGGACTCCTTTAAATGGCCTCGAGTCACAAACTGTGTGCTCTCCTCATTACTTCAGATCTCCCACTGAGGGATTTCATTATGACCATACTGATGTGGTCATCACTTAATTGTATTAAAATTAGTGAAACAAGTACCAAGTATGCTAAAGGTGGGCACCTCCCTTCGTAGGGATCTTTGTACTGCCTAAACATATGCGGTCTGATCAGTAATAACGAATGCTTTCCAAGCTATCAGGGGCCTTATTTATCACTCCATTTGCACAATGCTGATGAGGATGCACTTCACCGTCTTTAATTAACACTACAGCCTTGTTCATACAGTCCAGATTAACAGTATTCCAGTAATCGTATTATGAGAAGATATTTTTGAAGAGTAACCTGTATCTAATAACACAACAGAATTAACATGAGTGTATGTGGAGTGTCATTTTAAAAAATTAAAAATCAAGCACTAATTTTACATCAACCAACGTAACAAAGCTTTTCAGTTTCAAAGCCTGAAATGCCGTTGACTTAAGAACTGGGCTGCCATTTAAAAATGCACCTGTGTCTTTAAAAAAATTTTGCAAGTCATTAGTCAGCAGTGTCACTAACGCGTTTGAATCATGTGAAGAGCTAATCATTGAGCTATTCCACTAGCAGCTTATAGAGTATTAACAATTTATTCAAGCCTGTTTGAACAATTTTTAGCGTGAGAAATGTAACGCATGTTTGTGTTGGCTGCATCAATGTGATAGATTACAATAATTGCTTAAAGCAAATGAGGTATTTATAATACATTAGGTCAAATTTCTCTTTTTTAAATGTGTCAAAACACAGATTCATAAAGCTGCTGTAATTCATGGCCTCATTCTTCTCTTTTGTATGTTGGTTTATTAGTTTGAACTGGAGGTGGCTCCAAAGGCAATAATGAAGCTATCTGGTATGAAACAGGTCTGAGTATGCAGAACATCAGTCACAGCAATGATCTGCTCTGATTCCTACTGGAATTTTCTTTCATTAAAAAAACCAACCAAACAGGTATTTTGGCCTGAATGTCTCTCATAGGAAACAGCACTAATGAGATTTTTTTGAGTGAACTTCTCTGGAGACACCTGACCAGCAGCAATTTCAAGAGCCTTCACTGACCAGCCATTGTAGGGGCTACTGGTAGCCTAGTACCATCTTGTGGACATATGTGTCTCCAAGGAATTGCAGAGGCAAGAAGGAAACTGGAGGTGCTATAGGAGAAGTAGATTGGGCAAAGTAAGCCAGTTGGAATGAAAGAGAAATGAAATCTAAGTTTATCCATTACATTCCAGTAGTTAAGACTGTTAATTTACCTTTTAATTTGCCTTTGTGGTTTATTGCTTCTAGTGGGTCACACACCACTGCGCATTAAACAATACAAACTAACACAGCTCAGACACCCACTGACCGAGCAAGGGGGTACACCAAAACAGTGAAATATTATTTCTGTAGAGCTCCATCCGCCAGCCCTGTATTGTTTGTGATCCGTACCATTCCTTTGATCTGTTTCACAAATGATTTTTATAGCTCGATTGTTTTCCTAACACAGAACTCAGATATTTTTCCAACCTTACTTTTTTCAACAATTGGTCCCTTAGAACCATATATTTCTCATGCTAACTACAGCTTATACATCGGAGAAGTCTGTTAAGTGTCAGGATGAGTAACTGACCGCTGCACCCTGGGTTTTCTGCAGGCTTGTATTCGTACACCAGGTTCGTTATCACCCAGGTGAGGGGCAGTTCCCCTGGTGTTTCCAGCTTTTGCCCATTGTATGTACACTTTTCCTTGTTTTGCAGAACACTGCTGCACAGGAAGTCTGTCTTGAACAACATGTTCCAGGCATTTCCACCTGGTGTGCAATGCCCAGGAACATTTCGGTATCCACCACATCGCAGCCAAAAACACCACAGAGGGGCTGTGCAAGAGGAGGTGACCCAATGCCGTCCACACTGACTTAGAGAAAGGCAACAGATTTCACCTAATTTAACACTGCGAACCTGGGTGGGATTGCCAAGTCAGAGCAGAGTCCCTGCTTTTTTACTCACACTCATGATCGGGAATTTCAGGAAGCCAAGCACCTCCCCTGCCCTGTGACCACTGTTGGAGAGAAGCCCCCACCAAAGAGAGCTCTCAGGAATGGAAGTGCTTAATAAAGAAATGGATTTAGGTAAAGAAATGGATTTATTTATCAATAAAATCTTTGCTAAATACAAAAAAGTATAATGACAGACTGTGAGGGAAGAGAAACAACAGGAGTAGTTGGGCTTCCACTGGGAAACTCTTCAAGCCATAGGGACAAAGTTCTGGAGATGTTTGTGCTACCGCCCCCCTCATCTCCATTTTCCCCAAAACAATTTAATGTCTTTCTACAATATATTTCTTTCTTCTTCCAAATGGACATTTAAAAAACCCGTTCTCATCTGTTTGTATAATAACCTTTGAAAATATCCCCTGTCCATTAGGCTGACGTTTTCAGTCTTGTCTTTCAACTAGACAAATCTAATTCCTTCAATTCCGTCACGGCTTTTAGATATGCTAATGTAATATGTTTTCCAAAAAGATATTTAAATTAAACCTTTTAATTAAAGTTAGTTGAGCCAATGCACTAGTGGCAACATCCCTTAAACTGCCAACTGAAATGTTAGTGCCCACAATACTTTTTGCATTTTAAAATAAAATTCTCTTGCCAAAACTACTGTGAGTTTTCAGCTATATGTAGTATTGTATATTACATTTAAAGCTAAAATTCATTTTCTGCTCCTTCTACCGAGGCACAAAACAAACCACAAGCCCAGCAGAGCATAAATACAGGTTCATTTCTGATCAAGATTTGTCCTTCAGATTCTTACATAGCTCCTGTTTTTTACCTGCTGTGTTCAAAATAACCAACAGTTTTCACAACTTTCCTTCCTGCTTTTGGGATTCCCAAACCCACTGTTGTTTGTACTGTGTTGATTAATCTGTTTTAAAATGTTTTACTTACTGTTTTTATCTGTTAAGATGCATTAGCCTTTTGCTATTGGCGAATTTCTTCAAAATCTGCCCATTTTAGACTGCACAGAAAAGTATCTTCTACTTCTCCTCTTTTCATAGGTTCCCTAGACTGATTTCCAGTTTTCCCATACTAATTTTCTTAAATCCTTCCAGGCTTGTCCAGGTGGCTGTAGGAATTTCCCCTAACTCATGCATTTAACCAGTCACTGTAGCATCAGTTGTCATCAACATTTTACCCTCCAGCCCCGTGGCCATCCTCATCTGTCTCTTTGCAAGGGCACTTTAATGACAGGTGATATTACTTCTCATTTGCACAAATCCCTTTTTGTGTGAAAGTAAGTTAGGGGTCTTAATTCTTTAGGTTTGGTTTTTTTTTTCAATTCATAATTTTATTTGTATCTGACTAAATGGTGTCTCTTTGATCTCCTTTTTCTATGCTTTTATTTTTGGAACTTTTATTGTTTAAAAATGCTTTGTTTAATGTCTTCTATAATCTCCTTTGTTTCTTAGCTTAATTTTATTCTCTTTTAACTTCAACTTCTTTATAGAGAACTCCAATCCCCTAAGTCAGCTGTTTGCTATTTCGCTTTTCATATTTCTTACTTAACTCCATGCTCTGTACTTCTGTGCCTATTGGATGCACCTTCCCTTCTCACATTTTAGGGACCTTTCACAGCCATCAGGACTTTTCTTTTGCTTGTTTCATGTCTAAAAGGGCAATTTAACCACCTTAGCATGCTCCAGGTCTTCTAATGAGATCCTTATTTTTAGTTAGCTCGTGGCCTAGTAAAGAAAGGAGGACACAATCAGATTTAAATCAAACTACAAACCCCATCAGTTTGTCATCCAAGAATGGTCTCTCTTACAAGCCAGAATTTCTCACTTCCATAGCATAATTCTTCTGCCCTTCTTTCCCATCCCAAGGTTGGACACCCTGCCATAGCAGTATCTGTAGACAATGGATCTCTGAGTGCAACCAAACCTACCACCTCAATAGGGACCATTTCTATTCATTTTAATGAATATAAGAATGAGGGTACCAAAGAGAAAAAAAAGTGAGGATTAGGTGTCTGGCAAGATCTTTCGCATGCCAGAGGAGCACTGCTATAGACTGCTCTGCTCTTTGCTGCTGTACAGTGACTAATCACTGTGAAAGCTAACAAAAATGCAGACTTGAGGCCACAGTTCGTAACAAGAACAGTGGGATTTTTTCAAGATGTCTCACTTCAAACTATTCATCCTATTACTACTATAAAGGAATCATGAATTGGAGCAAAACTGGAGTTGACAGTGTCTCGTGTAGCTCTACAGTGACCATATACCAGTGCTGTAAAGCAGCAGATTAGTACCTCAGGCTGCTGTTTGCTCTGTGGCTCCCAAAGGGCTTAGACACAAACAGGGAAAACTGGGAGCAGCACCAAGACTGGATTAGATTTTTTTTCCTGTTAAAAAATCCTGCTAGCTAGATGCTTGCTCCGTTTTTCTCCCACACTTTATTTGTCCAGGCTCCAATGCTGCAAAGTGGTATTCTGTGTGTGGATGGCAGAAGAGGAGACAAGGTCTGGTTCTGTGAGGTGCCAAATTCCCCCAGCTCCCAGCAGCCCTCTGGAAAGCTCTGAGCATCTTGAAGGCTCACAGACAAATTATTTTAGCATTAATTACAACATCAATGAGAAAATAATACCCAAATGGGAATTTAGGATGATGTCTGCGTGGAATGTTTCTCATTATTTTGGTATGGATTTTGTATGACAGCAGAACACTTTAAAACCTATCTTGCTTTCAAGCTTGTGCTGGATCTATTGCCTTCGTGCTAAAGCAGCGGGCACAGTCTGTCATCCAATTTGTGAATTCTTATAGCTGCTTGACAAGGATGTCTTTCTTTATGAAGAAATGTGAACCCAGTACTTGTTTTCCTTTTTAAAGTGAAAACTCATTAAAAGCAGATTTTTCAAGGTCGGATTCTGAATTTTTTTTCTTGCTTTCAATTTACTAGCTTATATTTAATAATCTTTTTAAGCTATCCCTTTAGATATTGCCATCGCATCACTTTCAATTCTTGAATGATGAGAGAATGAATGGAGATTTGAGCATAACTAGAAGATATGAGCTTGGTTAGAGGGAAATTATTTGTTTTTCAGAGTGGATAAAAATCAAATTAGTTTTTCAAATCCCCTCAAAAAGAGGAAGGGAGAAGGGGAAGAAAAGGAAGACACCAGAAGATCTTTTTTCAGGATAGAAAAATAATCCAGTTATCATCTTGCAAATGTGGGCCCGGTTTCAAATATCTCCTCACTTTCCATGGTGTTTTGCTTAGTCAATGCTAATATTCTTCTGGGAGTCTCTATGAATAGCTTCACTAGAGACACTGGAGTCATGCAGTGCAGCCCTATTCCCATATTTTTGAGAAGAGTAATCAGTGTAACTGAGTTGTAAAAAACTTGTTTCGTTGAAGCTGAGAAACCTTTTCTCAGAAATGTTAGGACAGAGCTCCGGCCATGTGTAGAATCCATGGGTGTGTGAGTTGCAGACATAATTCTGGCACTCCCAGAGCCACAGCTCTCTTCAACAAAGTTTCAGAAAACACGTCTTTTCAGATTTCCTGACTGTTACACCATGTTGAAACAACAGCAGTTGATGAATCAGTCCCTGTGGCATTTTGTCATATCACATAAAGCGTCTAGTGATAGATGCACTTCAGAATAACATGTCCTGGAGACAGAATTTCTAGAAGCATAAAACAGCTCTCCTCTTACCCTTTCCAGTACACCCTTCAAAATATTGCCCCATCCCCAACTCTTTCACCAAAGGCGCCGGTTTCTCTCAGATCCACAAATGTTAACTTCCAACCGGATGAATCAAGATAGACAGGCTACAAGCATGTACACACTTGTACTCTAAACTAACCTACCGATTCAGCTGGTCCTGGATTTGCTGCCTTCTTGTGCTCCAGCCCTGCCTTCCCCTATGGCTGTGGTGAAGGCCGGTAGTGATGCATTTGTATGTCTGCTCAGCTCCTGTCAGACTCGGACGGTTTGAACTTCCACAAGCACTTCAAAGCACTGTAATTTTTTCTTGTGAGGCAGCTGCTTCAGAATATCCTGAGCTGGAAGGGACCCACAAGGATCGTTTGAGTCCAGCTCTGAAGTGAATGGCCCATACGGGGATCAACCCCACAACCGTGGCATTATCAGCACCCTGCTCTGACCAACTGAGCTAATGTATTGTCTCAGAAACCCCATCTACCTTTAATTCCCACTTTGGAAAGCTTAACCATGTCCAAACTAATCTCAGAGCTCCTATTTTTTTTTTTAAATAACTTCTCAGTTGCAGTACAACCTGTGACAGTAGTAGGATTGCAGGATACTTGTTGCCCACTAGTCATGAAAGGCTGCTCCTGGTACTTGCACAGGAGCCCACAATGCCCAGGAGGGCAACAACAGATCGACACAAAGCACTGGAGGAGAGCTCTGCAGCCAGTGTCACAGCCCTGCACAGCTGGAAGTTCCTTTCCTCTGGAAAATGATAAAACCTGTGGCCAGATCAGGTTAAGGAAACTGGTTTAGAGGGCTAGGACCCAAATCACAGGCACACTCACCTGCTAAGGCCACAGGCCTCAAGGACTAACACGGGCTCCCAAACACCATGAGAAGTTTGTGTAGTTCACCGGAAACTTGATTTGGGAAGTGGATCGTTTCTCCTGTCATTACAAAGCAGGCATTGGAGAAATTCAGATATTCCCACCCAAATGTTTGGGATCTATTTTGATTTAATCCTAACCAACCATGTGGGCCCCAAAAACATGGCATAGTGTTTTGCATCTCATAGTTCAGTGTAGAGTAACACCTGCTTTCAGTCCAAAAGTGAAACTTCAATTCAGCAAATTACCCAGCCACCACAAAGGCACAGAGGGAAGTAAATACCACCTCCCTTTGTACACCTCCCTTATCTTTGCCTTGCCAAAACAAAATCAATAGAACAAAACACCAAGGTTTGAGCCTTTTGTTAATGATTTGACACCCAAAGTCTATAAATTCATTTCCCCGTTTCATTCCTTTATTTATCCTGCTGCTCTGAAAGTCTTGAAAGGACAATAAAAACTGGCCTGACTCCGGCTCTCCCAGTCAAATAAAGCTGGCGTGGACATGGAGTTACACTTAGCCACCCACCCACACAATTTTAGCTTCCCAGCCATCAAAGCACAATCAAAACTGCATTTTCCTGACTGTCAGTTTCTCTATGCATTTTTTAGAGCACAGATGTAATAGGTTTTACAGGGAGTCCCTTTGATTCGTGCCAGCCTTGCACATTCTCATTCTGCCCCTAATCTCTCCTTTGTGGCACGCGGGCTTGGAGCGGTGGGCATGGATCCCAGCGGACACTGATTACCATCCAAATTCCCTTTTGGAAATGATCCCATCTGGCAACTGCAGAACCCAAGGCTTCGACCCTCAGCCATTGTTCTTCTCCAAAATGAGCAGATTCAACTTTATTACAGATTAAACATTTGCTGTATTTTATGTTTAAAGCTAATTCCAAGTTCTATGTCAAAACACAGGAGCTTTCTCTGCTGACCCTCCTGTAGGGTTTTTTATTTTAGGGATGAATAAAAATTAAGCAGTCCAATTAATTTTTTTTTCAGGATACGTACAAAGAATTGTTCCCCAAGCTTAAATTTTGCATGTCAAGTTTCATCTGGAAGCAGATTCGTTTTTACAGCTCAGTTATCAGCTGTGCAAACAGACTATTATTCATGTTCATCTAGGGTCTGACAGCATTATTGGCCTCTCAAAAATTTGCCAGGCCAGGAAAATTTATGCAGGAGAGAGGGAAGAAAAATGAGGCAGGGCTGAACAGGCCCACAAAAGACAATCAACAACGTTGTAGCTCTTGCTCACAAGATGAGGGCAGTGCGGGAATCTCCTGTTGCGCACTCCCCACAGCGAGGTGTGTGCAGGATCCACAGGGGGCCCTGCACCGTCTGTGCCACACGTGAAGGATGCAGAAGGTTGGGTGGCTCTGTGATCCACTGCAGAGGTGGCAGAGTTGGCTCACGGGCCGTGGCACTGCCTGGCAACAACGGGGGGTGCAAGTAGTAGGGCTCTGCCTGCACAAAACCCTATGAGAAGCCCTATTCCCCACCAACTGAACTGATCTTACCATTCAGCCCATCCAGCAGATCTGATGCATGGATGATGATAGATCTCATTTCACAATTCAACTCCCCCCAAAATAGCCAAAGTGCACAAACCCAACCTTGAGAGAAAGTGTCCGTCATATTTCTTGCAGTGGCCCTCACAATATAAATGTTTTATGGATAAACATAGCTCTTCTTAGACACGGATAATCTCTAAAACTAGAAAGTCCTAATTTAAAAAATCAAATATTATTGTGCCTTATATGCCTGTGTTGTGATCTACTGATCCTAACACATATCCTACACTTGCAAATGAAATTTGAACCAATGGCAGCAATCTTCTGTTGTACATTCTTAAGAGTTTAGTAATCTAAGGTTACTTATCTTTCTGAAACACATTAAAAAGTCCGGTAATATAAATTCATAGATTAATTCTCTGAACAAACAGAAATTCAGTGAAGTTAAGTTCTTTCTGGTTTTTTCCTGTAGTGAGGGGTGGTATTTTCATGGATTTTATTACATCAGCATTTCCAAATATGAAAATTATTTCCAAATCAATCTTAAGAACCTGAAAGCATTGTATAATGAGTCTGCAAATCAAAAGTAATCTTTTTACTTTTATGCAGCAACACTAGTGAGTATTTAATGATTTTTTTTAAGACAGACTGTCCTGGTATCTTTACCATTAACATTTGAATTAATTGCAGTCCTGCTGTAGAAGTTTGTCTTTCTAGGTATCGTAAGTGAGTCTTTTGTCAGTCTCCTTATTAAAAATGCAGAAATGTAGTATCATCCCTTATCAAAAATTAAACCAGCATGGTTGGCACCCTTATAAAATTTTTAAATTGCCATTGTTTCATGTTAAGTTAAAGCTCCCTGATCTGCTTTAGACATCTCTGGGAATTCATCCATCTCCAAAGGAAGCTGAAAGGGCAGGACAGTGTTCCTGTGATTAAATGGAAGAGTAAACAATTGACATAGTACAACATGGTGATTTGGGCTGGTTTTTTTAACCAAGTGCACAAGGATTGAGATATAAAAGATGCCAATATCTAAGAATTTATCTTGAAATAAGCCAGTATCTGATTCCTGCACAGCAGAATGGGTATTTTTCAGTGGATAAAAAGTAATGATTACCTCTAAAAGAGGCTGAAAAGCAAAATTTGAGTGGAATGGTAACCTTTCGTCAGCTATTGCTGTGGGCAATAGGAGCTTATTGCTTAATGACCCTGAGGCTTTTCATGACTTTTGGCAAATCCCAAATTCTCTGTCTCCTACCAAGTAGGAAATCAGACTGGCCATCATCTTCTGGCACTTTTCTGTGTCCTCAGCACTAATATTTATCTAGGCAGCAGCGAACTTGATATAAATCCATCCTCACAATGGCTGTGAGCAACCTGAACACCTCTCATGATTCACTCCCATCCCGCCCAGATCTCGATATACGGCATTGCTGTCTCACTCATAGAGTCTCCTTCAAATCCTATTGGTATTATCCAGTATTTCTTTACCAAACCCACTTAGGAAACCAGGAAATTCCTCCTCAGCACCTGGAGGCCAATCAGACTGCCCCTCTAGCCTTGAAGGGGGATAGTTACACGTTTTTCCTTCTGTGAGTAACAGCAGCACAGGACACACATATAAACGAGCCTGGTGACTCTGACCAGTCTGGCATCTCCGGTCGCTGCTGTTGCGAGGGGCGTGAACGACCACCACGTTCCTAAATAACAGTGGTACAACAGGAAACACTGAGGTCACCAAGCCTGCCCACCAATTTCCATGATGGAATTCTGTTCTCACAATATAAATAAAGTTCATCATGTGAAATACCTGCACCAGGCTCACCCTTTATTTTCTTTCTGAGTTTCAGACAAAATAGTTTGCATATTTCAGAGAACTAAAGCAGGGAGAATGAATTGTTCCCCCACATAAAAGAACAGAATAACCCTAGAACCATTTAACTGAAAAGGCTTCAGAGTCGTCAGATCTTGAAATAGGGACTTCAAATGAGTTAAAAACCATGTAACTTATTTACTGCACACAAAAACTATGCTATGCTTACATTATAAAGGCTGCTAATCAAGCACACAAAATGGTGTGGTTGCCTGTGAAACAGTAATTCATGTGCTTGGTGCACAGGCACCACGATAGCACTGTAAATGACACTGTCACATGTGCTGGTTTCCATAAGGCCCTTGCCTCATTCAGTGTGCAGAATGAACAATGTTCAACTAATGTGTAGCTTTCAATAGTTTATTTTCCCTTCATTATTCACTCTCACCAGGCATTATTTATTGCACGCTATTCAGATTCTGCTTTGAAAACAGAATTATTCATTTCTTCATAGGCTTTTCTGTGGTGCTTATCAGAACAGTGTGAATGCTTCAGACATCAATGCATTCGTTTTCATAAACTTTCTGGAGTGTTAAGGTTACAGTTTTTGCCATTTTTATGGAACATGAACTGAGTAAGAAGTATCAGCTAAACTTGGGTACCTAACACAAGCTGTTTAAAACCGGAGTTTTCAGACTATTACACAGTACTTCATATATTCAAGATTAAGATTGCTGCGGCCTCAGCTGGAACTGTGATTGCTCAACAATTACACAGTTTACAACCCTGGGATCTTAGCTGTGAAGCACAAAACCAGAAAAACCCACAAGCAGAAAACAGCCTTGAAAAAGTTTCATTTGATGTGGTGGGATGCTGAGACTCAAGAGATCTCTGGTACATTTAGAGATAAAACTCATTTCTCTGCTATTCACTTGCCACAAGAAAAAGCCATCACAAACCCATCATTTTGCCTTCTGCAGATCCTTGCATCACTGGTTGTGTGCCTTTCACTTTCTGCAACAGGAAAGGCTTTGGCGCTCATTCCCTGCAGACTATTGATTATCTCTGAAGCACATTTCATTACACCAGCTTTTAAATGAAGCAAAGGTCCCAAGCAAAAAAGTGTAGTGTGGAAACCCATAATTTCAGATTAACAACATTCAGGTGTGTAAAATAGCTGAATTAATGCTGCACAGGAAACATAGGAAAGCTCAACTTTTGTGAACTTAACTTTGTAATTTTAATACTCCTTTGTCATAGGTTTTCTAAATGTATGTATGTGCAGCCTGTGTTCTTTTTCAGCAGAAACCATAGCCCACCTGTTACCTCCTCAGACTCTCATACAGGCCGCTGCTTCTGCCATTGCTGGGCTGTAAGAAGAGGGAGGATGAGTGCCCAGCCTGACTTCAAGCATCCCATGATTGCAATGAAACCCTGCTCAGCTAGAGCAGACCATGAGGTTTCAGCAGTGATGCTCTGGAAGTCGTTCTGGACCCAGTCCGTGTGGATGTTGGCCTATCAGCCTGCACATGACTTTCCGTGGGAAAAGTCAAACACACAGAAGTAACACTCCAGCCAGGGCTGAAAGAAGAAACAGAGTAGTTGAGTAACAAGAGGGTTTGAGAGACTTAAGAGGTTTCTTATGATGAGTTCTAAGATTGATTTTTTTGTGTATGTATTGGTAAATCAAGCATTTTTCTTCAGCATAAGTGAGTTTTTTCATTATACAGTCTCTCTTAATATCCAGCCACAGGGAAGTTTGGACTGCATAAATGGCAGATGTGTCTTGGTTATACTGGCTGAGAGCTCATTTTAATGAGGGAGAGATGAGACTGAGGCAACAAACTCTTGAGACAAATCCTTGTTGCGGGAGATTATCTGAGAAGCTGAATAAATGTTGCAGAAAAGGTCCAGCTGGGTGCACAGAGAACTCAGATCTGCTCTTATCTAACTCTGTGAGTCAGAAACAAGTATTTTGAGAAATGCCCTATGCTTCTGGATAGCTTGTATTATACACCCACCACCATCTTCTCAAACACTTTCATTCCGAAGTAGCACATGGGCAGCCAAAAGAACAGTTCAGAAATGCCAGATAATTTACTCTTTGGACATATATTGGAGGGCTCTTGTTGGGAAACACAACAGCAGCTTTGAGCTTTCTCCAAATAGCCCTTGTTGGGTGATATCAAATCTCAAAACAGAAGAGGCGGGGTTAAGAAACCGAAACCCATCAATACCACTTCCCTATATGGCAAACGAGCCATTTAAACTAATCACACCAGCAAAGCTTAGACTTCAAAGCCTGGAGGATTCTCATCACTTCACTAGTTACTCTTTCAGAAATACCTTTCATGTTATGTGAGAAAGAAAATGAATTCTGGATGCACCCTTCTGCACTGCACAGATACAGACAATTGTGCGTATGAGCACAAGATAAAGGGATCTGGAGCACCAGGAAATCGCACTTACATTAATGGAAACGTTACTGTGCAGTGATGCGATATTCCTGGCTGGGAGCCGGCATGAAGGACAAAAAAGGAACGCACAGCAGGGCACCTGATTAGACAGGTTGGTGTTGTTTCTTAGCAGCAGAGGAGTGGGTGTTCAGAGAACAGCGCTGAGCCAAAAGCCTGCTCGCCCTGCTCCGCCTGGAGAGCGAAGGCAAACGGGACCCGGGAGCGGACACGGAGCCCGTCGTGGCCAGGAGGAACTTTGTCACATCTGCCGACAAGGACAGTCAGAGAAAAGGAGCCTTGAAGAACTGCAGCACAAAGAGCAACATCCAGGTCTGGGCATCCCGAACCTGCTGCTCGTGCTCCTCCCGGGATGCGTGGTTTTGTCCTGACTGAGCTGACTACAACGCTGCAGTGATTCCAGGGCAGATGCACTGTCAGACCCGTCCTCAAAACTCAGTGCACACCACATCTGTACCGGTATTCCTGTATGTGCTTCCTTGGGACAGTATTTGGTGACCTATTTGTTCAAATAAGAACTGGTTTAGATGCAATGATTTTTTTTCCCCCCCCACACACAAGGATTAGCTTCTCTGGGTGTAGAATTAGTTAAAAATCAATTACATGGTGTGAAAGACGGAGGCATCAGTGATGCTTACTCATTCTCCTAACTGTATGGATTCAGTCATGTCTGTATTTCCTCATTTTTCACATATTGTATTTCTTATTAGCAGGTCTGAAAAATCACTTTTCCCCAGTAATATTGGTGCTTTCTTGCTGTAAAATACTGATTTTTTTCCACACATCCTCCATGGGTATTCCTTTTGCTACTATTTTTACTGTTTTGACCAAACTGAATATAGCCATCATTAACACAACCAGAGAACTGTGTGTTACGGTCATGGAACATGAAGCACTTAAAAATTAAATTGCTGGCTCAAATTAATTTAGATCTCTTGAAACAGCCAGTTACCCTGAGCAGGCAGCTGATTTGAGGACATGGTTCCTGCACTGGGCCAAGCAGGAATCTGCACACCACGATATTCTCCATCCATCAGTGGTCAGCAGCAGACATTTGGGGCAAGAGTATAACCCATGCAATCCACAGACTTCAGAGAAACAGTACTTCTGGGAATTCCTGCCTGGTAGGTTTTTCCTAGACCATTTTTTATTACTACCACCAGTGGGTTTAGTTTTAAGTAGAACTGTTAATTTGCATAGTGTTAGATAATAACAAGGCCTTGTATGGCAGGATTGAATGTTCCCACTGATACAAGAAAAGCACCCAAACTATAGAAACTGTTTGGCTCCCACCTGGCATTAACATTATTTTTGGAAGGCTGGACCACTGTGCATGAGGTTGTGAAGAATATCCATCACCACTGCCCACACTATCTTTGATTTATAAGGAAAGGATATACAGTTCCCAGAGCTACCCAGCAGCTTTCATGAACAGAACACATGCTTACAGAGATTTATCAAATCAAGGAAGATTTACTATTTTGTTGTCAAAAAAGTCCCCAGAAGTCACAGTGAAGGATGGAGTTGGGTGAATAAGGAGGCTTAGATCAAGAACTGAAACAGATGCTGCTGCTATGGACTACACAACCCATTTGATATGCTGTGCAGAAAGCATTGTGGCTGCTATGCAAAGCTTAGCGCTCAAGAGCAGGAAAATAAGGACACAGCTAAAGCAGGATGGATTACTTAGACAGCAATAGAAAAGGGAAACATAACATCGTGGGTATTACTTTGGAGCCATTTCCTTTCAGATTGCAGTGTTGACACCCCAGAAATTCGGTGTAAATCCATGCCACTGAAGCATATCTGACCTCCAAATAAGGGTCTGTTACAGAAACAGCAGTGCCCAATTTACTGGAGTTATTTCAATCCAAGACCACAGAGCTCTCGTTGCACACATCAAGATTTAGCTGGGTTTGAATGATTCAACAGGTTCTCTTGCCAGTGACCACGTCAGCTCTCTGCCACACTGCATTTCCCAATATCAGCGCAGAGCAAACACCTTTCTCTGCTTCCAGGTACATTACTTCCAGATGTTCACATAACAAAGTGAATGTACATCACCAGATCCATGTGCCAGCACCACTCTCGGGAATGGAGGGCACAGGATCTGCAGTGAAATGGGGAGGAATTGCTTTGTTTCGGACACTGCAGACGCCAGGTGGGGGTGGGCACCCTCCCTCAGTGGGTGTGGCAGGCCAACCTTGCAGCTCTGCGAGATGCTCCTCCTCTGCAAGCCACCTTGTATTGCCAATCCGATGGTTTCAGGTTAGAAACTATGGTATATTCATGGATTTGTTTGAACCAAAGTGGAACACTGACTTATAAACAGAAGTCTGAATGACAAAGTAATGCATTAAAAACAATATTTATGAAACTGAAAGTACGGCTGTTCAGAAGCACAGATGATCCCTATCAGTACATCTCTGATAATACTGCAGCAAGCTGTTCCAGATTAGATTTTCTTTCCCTGCTTTATCATCCTTTCTCTTTAATATTGGCCTAGGTCTCATTTATATGGGGTGGGCATGCCTGGAGACTTTACTGCATTAAATTAGAAACTGTATTTCCATATTATCTGTGACATTCACATGCACCTCTATTGATATTTTCCCTTGGTTAATTAAGCACTGACTTGAGTATTAGCTCACATCCTGGCCTTCCTCTCAGAGGTGATTGTAAGCTCTACATTCTCTCCAGGAGCAAATATACACCAGCTGTGATAAAAAAGTGTACAAATTCTCTTTGTTATACCTTTTGCAGGCTCTATCTTCTGTCCTTTAATTTAATAATTCCTTAATTCCTAAATTTAATATTTCCTTACCATTACATAACGTGCACCAAATATTTGTTCTCTGAGGAATCACAGAATAGTTGAGGTGGGAAGGAACCTCTGGAAGTATCTACTCCTACCAATTGTTCAGGACAGAGTCAGCTAGGACAGGTTGCCCTGGGCTGTGTCTAGTCATGTTCTGAGAATCTCAAAGGATGGAGACACCAGAGCCTCCCTGGGTAACCTGTTCCCGTGTCAAACCAACTCATAGAAAAAAGATTCTGACATTCATATGGAATTTCCTGCATTTCAATTTGTGTTCATCATCTCTCTTCCTGTGACTGGAGACCAGTGAGAAGAGTCTGCTCCTGTCCTCCTTACACACCAAGCCACATTTGCATTCTGTCATAAAAAGCATCTTTGATGATGTAACTCACTCCTGGGTATTTGGGCATCCAGCTTCAAACCTCTGAGTATCACATACTTTAAAACACAAAGCCTGGCTGGGTATCGGGAAGCCAGGTAAAGTTTAGTATGTCAGTAGCCAGGGTTCTGACATTTCCTAGTGTTAGGCTACAGAGGAGAGCTGGAAATGCATTTGTTTCATTAACAATGACATGTAAAATGACATGACACTGTTAATCTCCAGGAAGTATCTTCCACAGAAGTAGCAACATATTCTAGAACCTTTTAAGAAGGAATCAACCCAGAAACATTGAGAGAAGAGCCACTGCGCATAAAATAATATGGTATTTCCCCGAAGAGCTGAAGAAACTGATCCTGATCACCATTTCCCTGGTGCCAGCTGGCATCAGATGTTAACTACAGCCATAGGCAGCAGTACCAGCTCTAACATCTCCTGAGGGGATGCAAGTATGCAGCCGCCCCTCACACCTGCGGCAAAGATCCCTGGCATTAGACTCATCTCACCTGTCAGAGGGCTTCAGAGAGTATTAAAACAATTATGGAACTGGAGGAGAACTTCACCCACAAAAACGTGGATGAGTCACCTCTCCTGCGGCACTGTTGAGCTGTGTGTGGATACAAGACAATGCTGTTTAGCTACAGGTGACTTTAACAGGTCTGTGAAATGATGTAAGGCTGACGTGTTTAAGAGTGACTTGGGTGGACAGGAATGCTCGAGCTGTGTACGAACAGGCCTGTGAGAGGAGGCAGTGGGCACTGCCTCTCTGGTCCCATGTGCACATGGCAGGAACAGGAGAGTGGAATTTGGGAGTCCCCGTCTTTTCATCCAAAAAGACTAAAAAGAGCATGGCTGACGCACCCACCACTTAGTATCTCATAGATAGAATTCTTATAAACTTAGTATCTCAACTTAAGAATTCTTATAAACAGGCATAAAATGTTATTAATAATGTTTTTCTAATATAGTAATTCTAATATAAAATAATAAAATCTGATGCTTTATAGCATTAATGTTTTATGATTTCCCTGGCACTAAATGAGGTCATTACTGTGCTGCTGAACCGATCCCTGTTAGACCCCGAAGGGGTTCGTGTCGAGATGTCAGCAGTGAAATGACCATGCAAGTGGCCTGGCTGGACAAGTTTTGTTTTTTTCATACAAGTCAGTGAAGCATAGACTGACTGTCACAGCCCTTTGTTTGAAAACAGCAGCAAGAGAGTGGACTACATGTGCAGCTTCACAAGGCATTAATCAGTTGCTCGCACCATTTAATTACTATCTATTATTTTATGGTTTTGATAAAGTATTCAATGGAATTAAAGCCTGAGCATCAGTTTCAGCTGTTGTTATCCAATTTGGCTTTAGTGAAATTGCATAAACAAGGACATAATTTCAACATATTTCAGCACAACTTATGGCTCCAGGGATGTAAGTTCCAGGAACTATTTGAGAGAAAATAAACATGATTATTAATAGAAGTGATAAAGGAGTAGGGTGATAAAGGAGTAGGATGATAAAGCAATATGACTATCACACAAATACTTAATGAAATAATAAAGTATCCCTTCTTTTCACCCAGCTACTTAGTTTTAAAATCTCTTTTAGTCTTCTGTACGAGTAACGAGTTTACCTGCATATCCTCCTGAAGAGGACGGAAGAGGGCTTCAAAAAATATTGTTTATGTTTTTCCCAGACTTGTACAAAAGGTAATAGAGGTTATACAGGAGGTTGTAGAACATAAATTCACAGTGATGCTATAAGCAAAGGAAAGGAGATAGAAAGATAGAACTACTATATAACATATTAAGGAGTAATAATATAAAGACAAACAGTTCAGAATAGAGCACCCACTGCTTCTACTGTCACAGCTACTGATAAACTGAAAAATTAAGTTGTTCTGAAGGAGGAAAAGCATGAGACTGTATGACTGGCAAGCTCTTAACAGGGATTATAAATATACATCTCTCCCTGATGAGATACTCAGCAGTGAATGTGCTTGAAGATATGACTTTAATGGGACTGAACTGGACACAAAACATATTAATAATGCCGGTAAAACACACAAAGTAGACTTCAAGATAATGTTTATCTGTCCAACAAAAAGTGATATGGAAAAACTGCTCAGCACATGAGGTTGTAGAGTTTAAAACTGGATGAAGCATGCANCCATTTAATTACTATCTATTATTTTATGGTTTTGATAAAGTATTCAATGGAATTAAAGCCTGAGCATCAGTTTCAGCTGTTGTTATCCAATTTGGCTTTAGTGAAATTGCATAAACAAGGACATAATTTCAACATATTTCAGCACAACTTATGGCTCCAGGGAGTAAGTTCCAGGAACTATTTGAGAGAAAATAAACATGATTATTAATAGAAGTGATAAAGGAGTAGGGTGATAAAGGAGTAGGATGATAAAGCAATATGACTATCACACAAATACTTAATGAAATAATAAAGTATCCCTTCTTTTCACCCAGCTACTTAGTTTTAAAATCTCTTTTAGTCTTCTGTACGAGTAACGAGTTTACCTGCATATCCTCCTGAAGAGGACAGAAAATGTCAAAATATAATTCAAAAAATATTCAAAAAATATTGTTTCTGTTTTTCCCAGACTTGTACAAAAGGTAATAGAGGTTATACAGGAGGTTGTAGAACATAAATTCACAGTGATGCTATAAGCAAAGGAAAGGAGATAGAAAGATAGAACTACTATATAACATATTAAGGAGTAATAATATAAAGACAAACAGTTCAGAATAGAGCACCCACTGCTTCTACTGTCACAGCTACTGATAAACTGAAAAATTAAGTTGTTCTGAAGGAGGAAAAGCATGAGACTGTATGACTGGCAAGCTCTTAACAGGGATTATAAATATACATCTCTCCCTGATGAGATACTCAGCAGTGAATGTGCTTGAAGATATGACTTTAATGGGACTGAACTGGACACAAAACATATTAATAATGCCGGTAAAACACACAAAGTAGACTTCAAGATAATGTTTATCTGTCCAACAAAAAGTGATATGGAAAAACTGCTCAGCACATGAGGTTGTAGAGTTTAAAACTGGATGAAGCATGCA
>VYZQ01023959.1:118918-132293 GCA_013400655.1 Mystacornis crossleyi
CTTCTTGAGACACTCCTGGACAAATTCTTTAAGGCCTCAGGGGTGTGCTAATTTTGGCTGGGACAGACTTAATTTTCTTCCTGGTTGCTGGTATGGGACTATGATTTGGATTTGTGCTGAAAACAGAGTTGATAACCCAGGGATGTTTTAGTTATTGCTGAGCAGATCTCACACAGAGCAAAAGCCTTTTCTGCTCCTCACCCAACCCCACCCACGGGCTGGAGGTGCACAAGGAGTTGGGAGAGGACACAGCTGGGAGAGCTGACCCCAAGTGACCAAGCCATATTCCAGCCCCTGTGGTGTCATGCTCAGCATATCAGGCTGGGGAAGAGGAGGGAAGAGGAAGGAAGAGGGGGCGTTCAGAGGGATGGTGTTTGAATTCCCAAGTCACCCGTACACGTGGTGGAGCCCTGCTGAGCACTGCCTGCCCATGGGAAGTGGGGAGTGCATTCCTTGCTTTGCTTTGTCTGTGTGCTTTTGCTTTACCTGTTAAACTGTCTTTATCTCAACCCAGGAGTGTTCTCACTTTACTCTTGGGTTCTCTCCCCCATCCCGCTGGCGGGCACTGAGTGAGCAGCTCTGTGGGGCTGGGGTTAAACCATGACTGACAGAAAGGTCATCTCCAACCTCATAAAGACTTCCACAAACCTGCACCTATGTCTTTTTACAAATATGTATCATGAAAATACTTCGAACTGATTATTATTTTATTTTCTATTATTTATTTCTTCACCACCAACAACACATACAAAATTCATCTGATGCACAGAATGATGAACAAGGTAACATGGACTCTTGCTGGTGATAATAGGAGATTTTTTTGTCTCTCTAGACTAATTTTTATTTCATGCTTCTGAGTTTTGGGCCTTACCATGAGGTTTGAGCATCAAAGCAGTGCAGCACGGAACAGGACATGTTTGCCACACATTTTAACACCAGAGGCAGCTGCTTCTATTGTCTACTGGCTAGAGCCTGTTATACAACACATGGTACAAACAGCAAAATAGATTAAAACATTTCATATGGAAGACAGCGTTGAGGACTTATACAGTGATGGGTGACAAAATATTAATTAGATATGGTGAGCTATCCAGGGGAATGAAAGACAAAGAACAGGCAAAACCTGCTCGTCCTTACTGGCTTTGAACTAATGACACATCAAGCAAGAGCTCACTGCCTTCAGAGCCAAAGTCACAAATAATTTGACACTTCTCAAAGGACTGTTGATTTTACCAGACATTGAAGGGCAATAAAAAGTTTTTCCTAGTAACAGAAGTTGCAAAACTGCGACTGAAACTATAATTCAGGCTTGAAGTCCTGGAATCAAATTATTTGAAAGTCATTTCAGTTATAAGTTTTTCCCTGCCTAAGCAATTATTTAACTATATTTCTTTTATATTTTATAAATATTTTATATTTATATTTCTTTTGTGTATTTCTTCCCTGACAACTCCTTTTTTGCAGAAAGTGGCAAAAGATGAGCCTTTCATAACAAAAGTATGCAAGTTACTAAGATTAGTATCATTATTTGTTGATCTTTTTTCTCAACAAATTTGCGAGCTGCACAGTAAATGCAACCAATACGAGCAAGCAAGCGAGGTGCATTAAAGAACTAAATATTTTTAATCAGTGTGACTAGATTAAACAGCTTCTTAAATATTTCAATGTGGCAATCCTTTAGGAAGTGTTTATGACAAGCTTATAACAGTGCCAGGCAAAAGACAAAGTGGAATCTATCCAGGCTCATCCATATTTAAATGTGTGTGCTCAGTGCAAACATGGCTTAGGGAACAGCGATGACATCGCCTGTCTTACGATAGGTGGCAGCAGGAATGTTGGCAGAGCAACCAGGAGAGATGCAGGAGAAAAATAGGGAAGCTGAGAGCAAGAAACCATCTGAAGGTGCAAATGAGCTCAGGAGAGAAAAACACAAAGAGAATGCAAGTCCTGCAAGCCAGGATGGGCTATAGGTTGCCAGGCTATATCAAACTTCTTGCAAAGTTTTTACTTTGGGATATTGTGAGAATCTGAGTGAAGAAAAGGCAGCTGCTATAAAATAATTCTAGTCTCAAAATTTTGAACAAACTATTTAAGAAATAAGGGGTGCGGGAAATCTGAGATGCAATAAGGCGGCCAAATATTTCAGACACATGAAGAGCTTCAAGCTGCCAGGAATGAGAGGAAGACAGCGGGCATGGATCAAGCCCTCATGAACAGCAGCCTAAGTGAAAAAGCAATGGGAAAACATTTCCAACATTTTTTCTTTCTGAACTGTTCCAGGTGCTGTGACTACAGCCTGTCTTTCTGAGGTGGAAACCTCTTCCTCTGCAGTTCAGCACGGCCTGCCTGCATGGCACATATGACTTTAACAGTCACTGCAGGGGCGTGGGTGTCCCCAAATCGCTGGAGGCTCGGGTGTCCACACGCCAGCCTTTCCACCTTTCATTTCAGGCCAGTAATTCAGTTATAGAAACAAAGTACAGCTCATCATTTCTGCCAGCTCAATTTATTCTCTCCATCTGGAACACAGTCCAGCATTACAATACAAGATTATCTTTTCCAAGATACCCATCTGCAGAACATAAGCTATCAAAAGGTAAAATTTCATTCTGTCTCCAGCTCCTATCACTTTTAAACACTGACAAACCCTCAGTTTTTCCACTGTATCACCTTGAAACTAGCCAGTAGAATAACAGCTTTTTTCCCTCTTCCTCTCCAATAAGACCACAGCTTAGTTCCAGTCTCAGAGGGTCTCTCTGGGATATAAGCAGATATCAGATGGCTGGAATTAGACAGAGCAACATATATATACATATATATATATGTAATGAAGTACGTCTGAATGTGGAATTGGCAAACTCTCTTGGAGGGACAGAATCACTGAATAGACAGTCCAAGATGAGGAAACAATTGTCATCACAAGTCCTACTTCAGAAGCCACATCTGAAATCACAGTGATATTCTACCCATAAAAGGAATTTGCTTAAAGTGGCCATTTAAAAAGCAGTCAAACAATGGGACAAAGAGATGAACTCTCAGCAAAGCACTGGTAACAGTGTAAGCACTGAGGAGAACCACCACAGAAACACTGACCACATGTGCAGCAGCACTGACCTAAACACAAGAGATCAGGCATACTACCATGATGCATCATGTGTTTTGATCAATGCCAAAGGGAAAAAAAGCATCTACTGCACTGGTAAGTCTCCAAGTTACTGGGTTTTCTCTGTAAGAGCTACCTGTGTAATTGATGTGCACAAGCAGCAACATGAGATGAAAATATGCCTCAAGGAAGAAGGGAAAAGGCCAAGCAAATAGAGCAGGAAAGGAGAAAATAAAAAATGGGGATTACCAAATCGGCCTGTATTTCTGCTCCTTATTTCCTTATTGCCAGTATTTTACACAAATGTTCTGCAGTTACAATACAGAGCCAGAGACCTCACAACCTAGAGACAAAATTATAAATATGTCAACAGTGGCATTTTCCACTTAGATCTGTATAAACTTTTAGAAAGTGGGCAAAAACCCCCAGAAGCAAACTTTTGAATTTGCCTGCTCTCCAGTTTTTAGGTTCCTTTTTTTTAATAAGCTCCGATTACAGTTTGAGGTCAGCAGTCTCTGAATGCTCAGTATTTAATTAGCATTAGGCACATAACCAGACACAGTTGTATCTAACTTGTGGTTTGGGACTTAGAGTTGTAGGCTTTCCACTGATAGCACTTGGCGACGGTCACCCTCAGGAATTACATCTTCATTAGTATGAAAGCCCTCTCTGTAAATTGTGTAATCCTAATTCTGCTTTTAGAACACTGAATGCAAGAAGAGCTGTTCCTTACAGCATTGCTACCTTGAAAACAGATTCATTTTAATATATGTAGACACTGATGCTTTCTTTTGTAACACCGTATGCACAAAAAACTTTTTCTGCTCCTGCCAATATCCCAATTTGCATGTTTTCTGTCACATCAAATGAATCTGCTCATTGGAAATTGGGACATAATCTGCCACTTGCATTCATGAATATATACCTGATTTCCTTTAGCACTTGACATTGTAACGTACTCTTGAGCGGTTCTGCAGGTGAAAAGGCCAGTCATTATCAGCAGCCACTGGAGATAGGGAATATATGGGGAAAGCTTATCTGAATTGAAAGAATTTCAGCTTTAGCAAGTTTTTCACACTATTTGGTCCTTAAAAATAAATGTGAAAGAAGCTTTTCTCCCTCTCTGTTTCTAGAGATGGGTCTCTGCATATTCACAGCAACCTGCACAAGGATTTCTGTGCTGCACATCCACTGTTTTCTGCACTGCACTTTACAGGGTACGAAGTGAGACAGGGTGATTCTCCCACAGCAGCTACGAGAGGCTTCAGCCCATTAAAAGGTGCTTCAGTGCAAGGAGGCTTAGTGAGCATGTGGGTATCAGTGTCTCTGCACAGCTGCTCCACAACAGCACTAAACACTCCGAACCTCAGTGTAACCATAAAAAAAGGCCATTAAAGTGACCCACTGAAATAATTTGTGCAGTCTAACATAGTAATTTATTAATTTGTAATTTCTCTCCAAATGCACACTGAACACAGCTACAAAGGTACAAAAACACCGTTCCTTCCTGGTTGAAATGTATCTCCTGTGGTAGCTGCAGGTCTCCCAGGATAAGCCTTGTTACAGCTCTGTGGAAATGGAGAGGGCTCACCAGAAGATTGTTCACATTGGGTTTGCTCACACAATGAACACAGATCTGGGTTAGAGCCTTGGGCTCTATCCACTGCACTGCCTGTCACGTGTGTCTGATCAACTGAGTGGTCTGCAGGGCCATACTGTATTTAGCTTAATCAATTGACTCAGCCAACTGAAAGGGCTCTGTCTGTACCGACGGAGAAGTTACCTGGTAAAAAATGCACACCCATTTCCACCTGAGACCTTGCTGTCATGGAAAACATGCAACATTCCCACTGACTTCAGACATTTTGAAGTCAATCTACCAGCTGTGTGGCCAAAAAGAATTTAATCTTATTTTCAAATCCAGGCAATTCAATTTTACACCCAGTTTTTAACTTTTACCTTTATTTTCCTCAGCACTTTATTGTTTTGTCATTGTTTTTTCCTGTCCCAGCAATGGTTTTCCAAGGAAACCCATTCATCTCAGTGTTCATGAGATTGACAGGGCTCATCACCAGCTCACAGAAATGATGGAGATAAACAACATGCAGTTTATTCAGATTAATGGGGGTGATGACACTGAGCTCATGGCAGGACAAACAAAAGGCCTTTACAAGGTAATGATAACTATTGCTCTGGTGAACTATGAGCAATTTCTACAGACTGGAAATTGGCAATTAAAAGATTCACTGTCTGCTAAAGGCATCTATTAATAATAAGCCTTCCTAAAGAAAACAGGGGGATTTGAAGACAAATTGTCAGCCGCATCGCCTTTATCTGGAGTGCTCCAGGAAGTGGTTCTGCCAACAGAGTAACTCAGTCTGCAGCAGAGAACAGCTTTCAAGCAAAGGAATGGTGCTTGAGAAGTAAGACAGCCTGCAGCTGAATATTTCAAGATTTCACATTCTGATGGAAAGAATTTTATTTACAGTTTGATGGCACTTCAGGTTTGCTGGGAACAAAAACAAACACATATGAAATGAACAGCTGAGAAGTCATTTTGTGTGGCCACAGCTCTATAAAACATTTATGGTGACTACTCTGAGGGCTAAGTTCAATTCGATTGCTTTGGATTTGTACCACAGCACTATATTCTATTCTCATTTGAACTAGTATAATTCTGGAGTACTTTGATTAACAATAGTGGAGTTACTCCAGATTTGCATTGAAGGCAGGTTGCCTTTGAACTCTATCATATGAACAGTATTAATAGGATACTGGTTAATTAATCACATGGCACTCAGCTAGAAGCCTTTTTACAGTGTTCAGGTGAAGCATCAACAAGAACAAAGAAACCTACACAAATAACCAACACAAATAAAGATAAGATTAGGTTATTTACAAAAACTTTGCAGATTCACAAGGATTAGAAATATGCCGATGAAAACTATATTTTTTTCTTATTGTTTCTGAAATCATTAATCATGGTGCTGAATATCAAAACTATCATTTAGATGCAGCTGCAAAAATAACTTATCCACAGCTGAACTGGAACCAGCTCCTTAGAAATCCGTAAATGAGCAAATCTTTAATCATTACTAAGAGCAAAATTATGCAGAAGTGCTGAGGGTTCCCAGGCTGCACTCTCTGCAGCTGCCTGCAGCAAACGGGTAAGGGAAAAGGAGGAATAGATTTCCACTGCAGCTATTGCTGTCTGAACATTTCTCTCTTACCCAGTACACCATGGCCCTTTACTTTGTACAGAATATGGAAGGATACTCCAGTGCATCCTCTCCAACAATACAGGTGCAGAAATAGACTGTGTGCCCACGTGGAGATGTTCTTCCCTACTGTGATGGGTTGGCTGGCAAGGTTTTGGGGAGCATGAGGTCCAGGGGTGGCCTTTGTGAAAAGTGTCCTCTATATCCAATAGAGCCAGCTGGTTCCAAGACTCGTCAAGCCTAAGCCCATCAGTGAGAAAGGCAGAACCTCTGGGATAATGGATTTTTAAAAAGATGAGGGTAAAAAACTGCAGCAGAATAGCAGCAGAGAGAGGAGTGAGAACATGAGAGAGAAAAAGCCCTGCAGACCTGCTGGTCCATGGGGAAGGAGAGGGAGGAGGTGCCCCAGGCACCGGAGCCGAGATTCCCCTGCAGCCTGTGGTGCAGACCATGGTGAGGCAGCTGTGCCCCTGCAGCACACGGAGGTCATGGTGGAGCTGAGATCCACCTGCAGCCCATGGGGAACCCCACGCTGGAGCAGGGGGATGCCCAAAGGAGGATGTGACCCCATGGAAAGGATCTGTGCTGGAGCAGTTTGGGAAGAACTGCAGCCCAGGGGAAGGACCCAGGTTGGTGAATTTTGTGGAAGACTGTCTCCCATGGAAAGAACCCCATGCTGGAGCAGGGGAAGAGTGTGAGAAGTTTTTCCCCTGAGGAGAAAGGAGCAGCAGAGAAAACTGTGATGAACTGACCACAGCCCCCATTCCCTGTCCCCTGGAGCTGCTGGTGGAAAGGAGGGAGAGAAAATAGGGAGTGAATTTGGGTCTGGGAAGAAGAGAGGGATGGGGAGAAGGTGTTTTAAGATTTGGTTTTATTTCTGATTTTGATTGGTGGTAAATTAATTTAATTTTGCCGAGTCTGCTTTGCCTGTGACAGTAACTGGTGAGTGATCTCTCCCTGTCCTTATGCCAACCCACAGGCCTTTTGATACATTCCCTCTCCCCTCTGCAGCTGAGGAGTGGAGTGGCAAGACTGGCTTTGGGGGCACCTGGCATCAGCCAGGGTCAGCCGTCCTCACCCATTATTCTCATAAAAGCCTTCTAACACTTCTGTTTGAAAGCAGCCAGCAAGCTCAGCCTGTCCAGTGGTGATCCCAGGCACCAGCTCAAACAAGCTCACAGATCTGACAAAGCTGCACCAGGGATACTCTGTCCCCACTCCAGAGGAGAGATGTGCTCAGTCCAGCCTGTCATTCCGGCAGGCAGCTCCAGCCCTGTGGCAGATTGCTCTTACTATACAAGCATCTGAGGCTTCCTTCACATAAATAAGACAGCAAGATTTTGTTTTATGATCATCCCAAATATAGTTTGAGAGAAATGTTGCTTTTATTCACAAAAAACAGCCATGAATCAATAGTAAGTATAGTAACACAACTCCTGAAAATGAAGACGATTTTCCAGTGAAGTAACAAACTGAACAGAAGTGCAATTTTATGATTCTATAATTATAAATTTTCTTTGAAATGTAACTTAAACGTACTGTGCCAAAGTATTTATTAGATATAAAGGTAATAAAATGTACTACTAAAGTATTAACTTGAACTGTCCATAGCCCACTGATGGAAAGCTCCATACTTTTTGTGACAGCAACCTATCCGTAAGACATGGCAAGCAGCAGATTTGTTCTGGCTCTTTTACAAACATTGTTTGTTTGCTAAAGCACAATTAATTGATACGTTGTTCTATGTGCTGTATACTCAGGATTTCACAAAATGAATAACAAATCAGGCCACGTTTAATGTTGGAGGAGCACCATTGAAGTACCTTGCAAATGTCCGTGTCACAGGTGTTTTGCTGCAGATGCTACTCCGATGAACACGCAGCTGGTTATCATCACATAAGGCAGAGTTCAGATAAAAGGAAGATGCTACATGTTGGTTAATCAGGGAGAAGACAAAAAGAAAAAAATTACGCCTCTGTCTCTAACTCTGTTTTCTGCATCACTGAGCACTGAGACACAATGTCATTTATTTCAACCATATAAACCATGACCACATATTTGCGGATGCAATTACTTCAACTTTATATTCACTAGCTTGGAAACAAGCCCCATTTGTCTCCCTCCTCAAGGAAAATAGGAGCCGTAATGCAGAAATGGAGAATAGAGATGTCACATCCTTTCAATTCACCCTCGCAGCTTCCTCATCTCCGATACCAATCCCTGTTCCTGAGTTCCTGGGGATAGGTTTGCACACATCTCACAGGAACTGATCTGCAGTAAGATTAGTTTTGTGGGATAAAGGTACGAGGAAACAGGCAAAGATGAAAAGGTGTCAAAGTGGACAAGCACCAGGATACAAATTCAGAGCTTCCCTAAGGGGCAGCTCTCAGAGATGAGCAACAGCTCTAATGCTCTTTGTAAATATTATTCCTCTGCTGTTGGCTGGCTAAATAGCCAGGTGAAGGACATTTTACTCATTCAAACTTCCTGATAGTAGAAAGTAGCAATTTACTTCAGAAGAGAGTACTTCAAAACAGCTTTTTGTGCGTGTTTCCGGGCATTAACAACAACACTATAAGCCTCTCTTTAGACAAATAGCAAACTGATGCAGCACTGAAGTCCCTGAAAATACCAGAGCATGTTCTCAAAGAGGAATAGAAGAATTAGTAATTGCTCATGTAAAATTTCCAAACCTCACTGAGCTACAGGACAGCAAAGTCCAGTGTCCAGATCTAGATTAATTTTGTCCTTCAACATTATTAAGTTAGTGAGCAAAATTAAAGACTAACAAAGGGAAAAGATCAGACCAAAACAATATAAGAAAAGAATAATTTTCCTAAAAAGAATGTTGGGGAAAAGAACCAGTGTGTAAATGCAGCTTTAAAGATACCAAGGTGGAACAGTACAATGAAGCTGGATGCACCTGCAATGATGATACACATACTAGTCCTAGGACAGTGTCAGGAAATTATTTTAGTATCTTTGCTGCACAGATACATTCTTAACACTGAAAAATTCGTAAACACACACACAAGACATTAGCATTGTATCTGTATGTTGAAGTGCATTTTCACATGGTCATGCTGATAAAAGCAGATAATCCTGTTAATGAGATAAATAATTACAGATGCACTTCATGGAAGAGCATGTTATTCTAAGAAAATTGCTATAATTACTGGAGGTGCCCTGCAAAGTATTATCCATTCCTAGCTGGCTGAATCTTAAAACTTTGAGTCAGCTTTTAATAAAATACCCTAACTAGAAATGTTAGCTATGCCCCTATTAAATAACCTTGAAAATAAACAGTTGGTTTATAAATGAAGGGCACTGTCTATATCTGTGTAGACAACTCTATATACTGTGGACATAAATCCAGTGTTCATCAGATAAAAAGAGGGCAACTTAATTGCTGGAAAGTCAGTGACAAGACAAGGAAAAGGAAAATCATTAATGGCCTAGTGGGTGTGGATTCCAGAATGATCTCAACAATACCATAAAATAAATTATTAAAATAAATGTGGAATGCTAACAGGCCACATACTAACAACATTTCTAATTTTCCTGTCTCTGCTGAGTTAGAAACTTGAAAGTAAGTATGGGAAACTTCTTTTACTAGAGGCAGCTAAATACAAAGTCTAATTCCAGCTTTGATATTTTCACCACAAAGTCAGTCATTTTGACTGAATTTCAACTTTAAAGCCATACTGCATAACAATAAACAGCAATATTTGAATTCTCTCTGTCAAACTGGCCTAGAAAAATGGGACTTATTTTACATCTTCCTATCTATTTAGTAAGGAAACTAATATAAATATTTTTACACTGTAGATGAGCAAAAAAAGCAAAATGCTGCTGTCTAGAGATACTTCCTTAGAAGTCCAATGATAACAGAATACTACTGACAGAATACAGATATAAGAAAGAAGATTCTTATTACTATATGGCAATTTGTTTTCCCTCATCCCCCACCCCCATCAGCCCTGACATCCTTGGATCATTCCAATTTATTCCATTTTTCCTCAAAGCCATGGTTTTTTAGATCTGTGATCCTTCTGGCTACCATCCCTGAGGACTAGCTGATCCAAGCGTTCCTTAAGTGCCATGTGCCAAATGGCTCAGACCATTCCAGCAGAGGAGGGAAGCCTGGGGCATTTATACACCTCGCCTGCAGGGCGTCACATTGGACAGCTCAAGTGGTGTTGGTTGTTTGCACAATGTAGAGCACTGGTGACTGAAGTGCGGCTCAGGACCTGCTGAAGTTCTCTGGACTCCTGCCTGCAGAACTCTCTCACTCAGTTCTGCTGCTGCAGCCATCGTTCCTACCCGTGCTGTCCTTGTTCTTATCAAGGTGTCTTCACATTTTTTCAGTTCATTTCTTTAATTTATAAACATTACTTTGAACACTGATCCTATCCTCCAAAACGTTTGCAGCCCTTCAGTGCTGATGTTAATCTGCATGTTTAACAATCACGTTCTCTAATACCTCCGTGAACCATTAATGAAGTTATTAAACATTTCCAGCCTGAGTGGCCCTGTTTGACATAGCGATGTGGCTCCACATATGGCAAATTTAAGCTTCCTGATAACAGGGTTATAAACAGACCTTTTCTGGTCTCCCAAGTTGAAACACATACTACAGGAAATTCCTGACTCAGAGCTATAGTCTCAATCCATGTCTGTGTCCTTTCTCTTATGATGAAGAGGTAATAGTGTCTTGTTTTCAGTCTCAGAGTCTTTGGTCATATAGCAGAACCACCAATGCAATTCCATGAATTAGTGATCAAATAGGCAGGGAATAGACAATTCAAAATATTTGAAATGTTTTTGAAAGATTCAAAATATTTTAATGCCAGTTAGGTGGTCAGAACACCAACATTTCTCTCCCTTCCTGTCTGGGAAGTTCTGTGTTGAACTGCTACGTCAGTTCCTGGTGTTTTAATAATTTTTTGCAAGCTGCACATACCTTGAGACTACAGTAAACGTATTTTATTGAATAGAAAATAAAATAACCCAAAATCACCAAGTTTTATATATCACATCAGTGAAAGAAGATAAATGCAAAGGACCTACTATACAGCAAAATTATGAATTGCACTGCTGGTTATTTCTGCCAGCTACAGGATCTGTGATAGCCAAAAAGCAAGATGCTGAAAATGTAAAGTACCCTCTTCAACTATGTGCCTTTGTGTCCATTTATCCCTGCATTTGTATGGATCCTGTAACGCAGTTGTGCAAGTTCTTTCTGTGTCGCAAAAGGCCTTTTTCCTTTTTTGCCCAGTTGCCACTTCTTTACTTATTAGACATAAACTAAGCTATAAATGCCCTAATATGTGCATCTGCACCCCCTGAATAAAGGGCCTTACAAATTATATTTTCAAATTTTGGAGTCATTCCATATCAAGCCTTTAGCCCATGTACATTCCCAGTTGTCTCTTCAGATATTCCTTGTGTGAAGCTCTCTGTAAGCTGGCATTGACTCGCACTGCCAATGGCGGGCAGATGACACGCTTCTCTTAAGGGGAGAATGGCTACAGTCTCAATTAATACCTTTATTTTTCTCTTCCCAATATGCCACCTCTCAAGGACTAGCCACGACAAACCCTGTTTTATAAGCCCTCTGCATTGGTATGCCTGTGGTGCAGCAGCATTTGGAGCATGTCCACGACGTGCTGCATGCAAATGGCTCTCCCGTGAGACTTTCAAAGAAACCCTTCTGCTACTGGCACACGAAGATGAGTTCCAGGAGTTCTGTGACAGGTGAAAACCACTTTTGCTCTGTGGTGATAAAGGGATGAATAAATGCATATTATGGCAGGAAGTCAGACTGTGTCTTTGGGCCTGTATTAGCAGTGAAAATGTTTCAGTGTAAGAACTGTGTTGTTTTGCCTGCATCTGCATCAGTAGAAGCTGGTCCTTTCTTTACAAGTCTGAATTACCTGCTGTTGCAGCTCAGTGCTACTATTAAGAATCGCTTTGGCCAGCGTGATGAAGGGAGAGAGCCTATGAATGGAAAACTGTCTTGACTCCAAGCAGGTGTGATGTCTGAAAGATGCAGATGACAGTTTGATCAGGCATCCTCCTGCAGGCTGGTGCGTCAGTGGAACGGAACGGACTTGCTTCACGGAGGACTTCTAATGCTGCTAAATGGTTATTTAAGGGCACATAAATTGCTGGAGCTCTCGAAAATAATGAAGATAAACATGAGAGGTTTTTTATAGGACCCCCTATTCTATTCCTCCTACAGGGGCTACAAGAAAGACTTTGTAACCTCTGTATCTTAATCCCTGGAAAAGTAGAGAAAAAAGGAAATCAGTCAGTGCCACCAAATATGCCACAGCCAAGATTCACTTTGACTTCCAAAATGTGTCTGATGTTTTGGAATGCTTCTCTTTTTGAATATTCAGCTTGAAAGACAAGAGGGGGACTTTGCCTTCGAAAGTGCTGAGCATGCACTGTCTGTAAATGAGATCCTCTTTAAGGTGCTGTATGTCAGGCTAGACTTGAAAATTTGAGATCAAAGTTTTACTGACCTGCTTTAAAATATCACTTTGTGGTAAGTTCCTGCTGCAATAGAAAAACAAAACTTGCAACTAAATTTTCCTAGAACTTTCAAAGACAATGATACACAGATTCAAACAGAAATCTAGGAGCAAGGACAGCTAATTATCTTTGTCAAAGCCACCCTCAGATGGCATTAACGTATTGAATCTTGACTAGGATTTCACCTAAATGCTTTTTTTTTGCAAATGACTCAGTCCCTGCGCCTTACGAATTACACTTTAAGGCCAATATACAGCTCAAACCATACAAAAAAAAAGGTATTTTTAGGTAGAAATATTGAATATTATGAATTAGATGAGGGAATATCTTTTGTGAATATTAAAAAAACAAACAAACAAACAAAAAAAAAAAACACCAAAAAACAAAAGACAGAAAGACTTTACATAATAACTTACATTACACATTAATTACACATTAACTGTGTTTTTCTCAATTTTTCTGTCTCTCTGAAGGGGAAAATAAGATTCCCCTACTTGTAAAGCAGGTTGAAAAC
>VYZQ01023959.1:132502-154650 GCA_013400655.1 Mystacornis crossleyi
AACCCCAAAAAGAACCACACCAAAGACAGAAAGACTTTACATAGTAACTTACATTACACATTAATTACACATTAACTGTGTTTTTCTCAATTTTTCTGTCTCTCTGAAGGGGAAAATAAGATTCCCCTACTTGTAAAGCAGGTTGAAAACCCTGGAGAAATGAAAAATGAAAAAAAAAGGAAGATATCCAGGAACTTTATTCCTGTGATTTATCATTAAGAGCTAATGCTTGTTAGTTCATTCTCCTCCTACTCCCTATCTGCTCTTTTGTTTTATTTCCTACACATACATGCTCACACATCCTTGTATGAGGTCAACACTGAAGAAAACAGAGTAACAACCAGGCAAGACCTCAGCAATTGCACTCTCAAAGCAATGAGCAGACACCAGATCTACTTCTCAAACACGGAAATGAAATGACACATGAGACTAAATACAGAATTTACAGTGGAAGCAGATCTAATGAAAATAGGCAAGAGTTTTGGAGCTGCTGGCTAGTAAGAAAACAGTTGTGACCCAGAATGGGCACAGACAGGTTTCTCTGCTGTCCTCCACTGGCTGGGTGTGATCTGTTCCCATGCTCATCAGTGATTCTGCCACGAGGGATCTTCCCAGCTTTGCTTTGAGCGATGGCAGTTTTGTAGCAGGATACTTCAGTGACATGGGAAGCTCAATTTGTAAGCATTCCTTATAATGCTGTGTTTAAGGGGTGTCCTCAGGGCAGTTTTCATGTTTGTACACTGCAGTAATCATTGCTTTGTTCTACTGAACTGTTTCTGCTTATGATTTTATGCATCACAAAATTCATTCTTGTTTTAACATTCTCAAAAATAGGTGTGAGATACAGGATATGGTATTAAAGTACACAACATTAGTAACTAACTTTATAATTTACATGAATTAAATAAAAAACAAAATATGAGTCTGTACATTTGCCACTATCAGTTTTCTTTTAGAGTGACAGGGATACACACACAAAAATCCTCTGTGCAGTTTTATCAAGTTATCCATCAGTGGGAGAAGTCTAGGTCTCCATTCCCAATATTCCATGTTGTTCCTCAAGTCAAGCTTCTCTTTATGCCCTCATCAAAAATACAAGCTATTTTCTACAATTATTGCAAAAAGAATTCAGTTATGAGGAGTGTGATATGAGTAAGGAGTAGTTCTGATGCCCAGACAGAAACAAGAGATGATTGTGACCAGTGAGTTGAGTCAGTGAATTAGAAATTAGAATGAAGGTAAGTGAACTGAAGAACTCATTTATTCCCACTCAGAGGGCCGATACTGCAGCCAAGGGATGTGGAAATAGTGCACAGGTCTTTGCACAGTGAAGTTTGCTGTCAGTGAACAGACATTGCCTCACTGGAGATGCTGAACCCACTTTTTCACTGGTTTTTAGATTTCCATCCTAGCAACTTTGGGAAGAAGCACGACTTTGCTTTATATATGAATATTTCTGTCACCTATATCATTGTTCACTGTGTCTGCACCTTCACTTTTGCACTGTGGGTGAGAAGAGAGAAAGGTACAAAATAATTGATTCCTTTTGCAGATGATCAGCAGAGTCTCAGATGTTCATGCACCTCCAAAATTTTGTGGAGCCCCTCTGCCCACTGAGAGGGCTAAAACAACAGGATCAGGCATTTAGCCATCAACTTAATAATATGAGATACGGTATTGTTACAACACTGTATACTGAGAATACTGCCTTAGATGTAGGCCAAGAGAAAAATGTGAATGATAGATTCTTGCTACCTGCAAAGGATATGAAGTAAAGGATATGAAATAAAGGATATGTATGGTAGTCAGCAAGACCTGCATCTTATCATTACAACATTAACTGTGACAGCTGCAGGTGAGAATGCCATTCCACTGAAGTGTTGTTAGTTTTTTCCAATCCTTCTCTTCTTAAATATGCTTATCGATTGTATAAATATCATCATCATTAAAGAACTCACAAAAACACATATTGGATCCTCTCCTAGGGCTAGCACAAAGTGTCTGCAATGTCTCCGAATTTTCAGTAGGATTTGTGCTTGTGAGTACTTGTTTCTTACAGGGATGATTTTCAGCCACTCCAAATAAGTCACCTTTTGAAAGGCTCCTGATTTTACTTCTAACCATATACTCCAACTCGAAAGAGGAAATATACTGCCATGAAATATTGGGAAATTAAATATCACAAAGACCAGATAATCAGCAACAGAACTTCATGCCATTGACTTACAGAATTCTTATATCAAAGAAGGGTTTTTAATTGCTGCTTGTTAAAGCCTCGGGTTTAGGACTGATATTGGAGACTGTCTCTTTGACCTGACATCACCTTTATTTTATGCCCACCACAGCAAGTGACAGACTGTGATCCTGACATCCTGCCCTGCCTCCCAGTACAAATACGGCACTCCTTATTTCATCAGTGTAAGTGGAGGAACTTCACTGAAATGAATGGATTTATGTGATTGCAAAAGCTGTGCAATATTAGAGGTGGTTTGAGAGCACTGCGAAAAACAAAAAGCAAGTTTTCCATAAGCTGATACACCTGCTTAACGTCATGTTCTGCTGTATATTTATGTGTAGCTCTGCCTTTCAATCGATTGTTATGTATAGTGCCATTTCCAAATAAAAGTTTTTATTTTTAAATGATGTGTAAATGAAATTTTAAAGGTATTCATTTTGTTTCATGACAGAGACTTTTGTTAGTGGCATGAACCAGACTTCAAATAAGACTTTACCTGAGACTCTGAGGATTTAACAAGCAGCAGTATTATCTCAGTCTCCAAAAAAGCATTGGCATGACATGATCTGTGAAATACAGCCACTATCTTTGTGGTGGAACTGCAAGTGCAGGTACTATGAATCTTTATAGTGTTGCTTAACTTTAAGTGCATTAGGCACGAGCACTCTGACCTGCTGCTGTACGTTATGGGTTGGGTACAAGCTGGGATCCTCAGAAAATGACCACTGCTTTCTAGTGTTTCCTCATTCTAGAATCACCGAGGGTGTTGAGTGAGCATCCACAGCAGTTCCGGATGGGAACACAAACACCAACAAACCAACAGCTTTAGTTATCCTGACAGACTCAGATACAGCCCCTGGATCTGCTGGAGACAATCCTCTCTGCTTTCAACTGTATTCCATACTCCATCCTGGCAGAAGTGGGACTGAATGCATTTTCATGCTCCACTGGTTCCACTTTCCTCTTACAGTAAGTTACTCTTGTCACCTACCTGTGTTTCCTCTGACTTCCTGCAAACTCTTTGGGGTCTGAGCAAATTGTTTGGTGCTCACGTGTGATGCCGTATGTGCTGCCACATGCCTGCACTGCACACTAAGCACTGTGTATTTTGTACTCTGATACCTCCAGCAGTGCCTCTGTTTAAGCATTTAACTGAAATTACAGCAAAAGAAAGCTTTTTATTTTGGTTGGCTCAGAATCTAGTTGTATAGCTATAACCACTGAAAACAAGTATTCAATGCCTGGCAACTGTCTACCCACAATTTAGACACGACAAATATTTTTGAACTGTGGAGAAGAGTGAAGTTAGTGCTCCCTTATGTATCTTTGACTGTCCTCCCAAATCCCCTTGTGTCCATACACAAAGATTGTGCTCGATTTCACAGATGCATCTTGTACCTTTGTTAGAGATGGAGATAATATTCTAGGAGTAATGTACTGCCTTCTGAATTTCTACTCCCAGCCACTTCTGAATTTTAGACATGCTTTCCCATTATTTCTTTTACTATTCATTGCATTCTCCTTTTCCACAATTAAAACAGAATTATTTGATATGTTAAGCATAGACTGGCTTAAGACGAACAGAAAGCTAATCAAATATTTACATCATGGTGATTTGAACATATGCAGTACTGTGTGTTTCACACTGGTTGAATTAAAAGCTTCTGTTACAGAGGTAGTTAATTAAAGAGGTTTGCTAGATGAGGCTTGATAAAGTAAAAAAAAAAAGTTACTGGTGTCTTCCCTATGTGGAGTTGTGTATTGACTGCAGGAAGAGCTGCTCGCAGGATTACAGCTGACAATGCAAAGGGAAAGTGCATTTCAGCTCCTCTGCAAAGGGAATTGAGAAAAAATTGATGTTGGTTTTTCTACATCCCTGATGATGGGAATTCTCTCTTCTTTAATATTGGGGGAAGATGAAAATGTCCAGTGGTTTAATGGTTTTCAGAGAGCTGCCATAGCAAGCTGTAAAGACAAAGCCCTCACAAGTGGTAGCTGGAACAAGATACAGTGAATTCTCTCTCTGTTTAGGGTTTTTTATTTGTTTGGGATAATCAATTTACTTAAGAATTTATTCCTTGAGCAAAAAAGTATTGCACAGATAAGCACTTTTCTTTCCTATCTGCCGTATCTCAACAAGATATAAAGATTTAAAAGCTTCACATGCATGATAAAAGTCTTGCTTATGCCTAGGCAATTATTTTTCAAATTTAAATGTCTCTGTTAATAATGTGTTTTTTACAATCCTAAAGGGCTTTAGCTAGTCTGAAGAACCAACTAACATCAGAGACCCTTTTTTAAAATGGAAGACAACTATAATTTAAAAATGCAGTATTTACTTAGTTCTCATTTAACTGAAATTTGATGCATTTAGAAGCCTCCTAATTTATATTCAGGATCACCATTTCAATACCAATGATCAGAATTTCATACATATTTGTGCTCAGCAGCAACTGCATGCATACTGATGAGCCCTTTCCAAGGCATTCCTGTGGCACTAACATTTGCAAATGCTGTGCTGACATGGTGGTCTTTCAGGTGAAAAACTGCACGGAGGCACACTGTCCCCAGATCATTCCAGTGATACTGTCCATCCAAATCCAAGATAAAGCAGAAAAAAGGGGATGCAAAATGCAGGAGGGGGCACAGAGTCCCTGGAAATGCCTGTGCTTGCAAGCCTGTATCAGTAAAAGCAGCCTCGCCTCTTTTTGCTGGAAACTGAAGTCGTGGCAGTTTTTGCAGCAGCTTGTTACAAATATGATTGAGAAGTTTATGTTTTGTTAAACACGCTTCTCCTGAGAAGGGAAAATTCAAGGCTTCTCCCCAAAGGGAAGTAAATTCATGTTACCACTTGCCTCTGATCTTTATCACCTACATTTAAGAAAAGTACTGAGTATCACTCCTGCCTTGGGATGAAACAAGGTCAGCCCATTCCCCTATACACCCACCTTAGCTGGTGGCTCTGGATTTCACTGTCAGTGACTTGTCAAGCTCCTGCTGAGATCAGGGCCTGCCATGGGAAGTGAAGCATGAGGGCACCGTGACTGCTCCCACCTCTGAGAATTCAGCCTTCTCAGATGAGGCAGAGAGGAGTAACCGTGAGCACCTCCAGGAGGATTTACTGCAGAAAGTTAGAGAAGGGTTTCTCAGAGTCACCTGTCATGGCTTTTTGAAGCTCACACCAGAAATCAGCAGAGAGGGGCACCGAATTAAAAGCTGGATGGATTGTAAGCCACTTGTGCCTTTGCCACATGACTTAGGAGCTGTCTGTTAAGTCTCCCCAGACCCTACATGACTGAAGGATCTCTCTCTTTCACAGGATACTGCTTGTTAGAATTCACATCAGAATGTTTAATGCTTACCTAAAATAGAGAATAATTGCATACATTTTTTCACTGTTTCAGGCTCTGCTGTGCAGGACAAAGCCAGATCTACTCTCTAATAAAGTAATTTCAGCTGCACTATAGCATACACAGCTTTGCACTCTGTCTGTGGTTCTGCTCCTCATGGACTGAGATATCAGCTTATCATTGTATCACAACTGGAATGCTTTTTTAATTCTTCTTTTTCTCTATATTCTACACAAACAGCTTAATAAAGGACATCAAGCTGTTTAGGTGGCAAAAAAACATATTCAAGATCCTTCCATTTTATTTACAGAAAACATGATTTCCTCAGCCATACTAATTTCTAATACAAAGCTAGGCTGACTGCCTGTCATTTTTACTTTATTTTAAAGGAAGGCTGGTGAGCAGAGGCTGGTACTAGGAACTGCAATCCAGCAAGTTCACTCTTACAGTAAGAGTGCATATTTCCCAAGGGATGACTGGCTAGGAAAACCACGCTGGGGATTTCTGCAGCAACTGTCTCCCTGTCACTCAATGTCTCCTCTCATAGCCAGAGCCACGGATGCCCCAAGACGGCTTTGCCCCAAGACTGCTGCTGTGCCAGAGCAGAGAAACATTAAACGTGCAAGTGGAGCTCTGGTGTTTTGCAGCCCCTGACGGTGGGGGCTGACTATAACCACAGTGACGGGACCCTTTAGGAGCTGCTATACAACATTGCAATTTTTTGTTTTGTATTTATTGCTTTGTTTTGATGAAAATTGCCACAATACAGTCCTCTACTTGCACATTTGCTGCTAAAACCTACTTATTACTTTCACAAGACACCTAAAAATTGACTAACATTATTTCTGTGAACTGTGTATCTCTTTAATAAAAGTATTTCTCCAAGCATCACATTTTTCTTCAGCAGCTCCTTCTACAGAAACTGTTTCGAGCAAGGGTAGGAAAGCATGTCCTGTTTTTCCTGAAGATCTTCAATTACAAAGCCTCTCCATACAAGTTCATGAGTCCTTTCCCAGCAAAGTTTCTGGACCTGTGGATTTGTTCCCTGTGGACTTTTCACAGAAAGATAGAACAATCTGTACGTGGGATAAGGCAGAGGATATGGGGATCCATAGTGCTCATCAAAAAATCCTTATTTTAGCCATTTATCAGTATTCTACCAGATTTTTTCAGTCCTGTGTAACTGCCATATAACAAATTCTAACTGCATAGTTACTTCTTCAAGCAAATTTTGCCTGTCTGTCTCAATAATTTGTTCTGTCCTTCCACTCCCTGATACGCAGCTCTGCTGACACCGCACAAAATCTCATTACAAATTGCCTTGAGTAGACTGATGGGCTCTCCACAATGGGGCAGATCATTCCTCTTCTCTGGGAAGGGATCAACAGTATTACATCTTCCATTTCTGGCTCTATGAACCAGTAGGATTTATACACTGGAAAACTGGTTTAAAAAAAAGCTCTATTGATCCTAACCCACGATATGGGGTTTTAAAAGACCCCAAAATAAAAGGGAAAACATCTCTACAAATTAATAAACTCTGGATTGCAGCCTTAGCAAGAGTCATGCTTGCATTTCTTTATGTACCTCACTATTGCCCCATTCAGCTTTATTTTCACTAACTCTGCCTTTTCCTTGCATTTTGTATAGTCCCTTCCTTTTTTTATATTGCACAGCTGCTCTGAATACTGCAGGAGTCTTAAATCATGTCTCAGAGGAAATAAAAATATTCCTGTTAGATACAGCAGAGGAACCCTGCCAGGTAGGGGAGGGATTCTAAATACAAGGCAACACAAATTCAGTTTTTTCCCCCTCATAGCTGCAGTGGTAGGGATGCACCTGCCTGCCTGTTTCAGCCCTTTTGACAGGCTGGGATGGAAAAAACCCAAAATACCTGTTCATTCAGTCCTGAGTTTAGGGTCCGTTCTGAATTCAAATCCAATTATTCTTCATTTATATATTAGCCAGGCAAAATATTTTGTTGTCTTTGCTTTAGCTTTCTCCACTCGTATGACGTTCTGCCCTTGTCTTCCTGGGTTTTTTGCTTCCCTGGGAGATGCCAACTTAATAGAGAGATTTTGTGATAGAATATGACTCCAGCTGTCAAATAGAAGGATCAAAGCCTGGACACCTGTTTTCATCTCCTGGTTCTATCAAATGGGCACTCAATCTCTTCCCATGGCACTTAGCTAGTAAGATCATCAATGGGTCACTTGAATGTCAGCATCTGAGCGTGCAGAGCTGGGTATCAGCACAGCTCAGCAGGTCCCTCCTGGGCAAGATGAGATTTTGGGGAAATGCAGCTTTGAGAGGACCTCAGTGCAAAGCTATCAACGTGCAAATGCATCGATGCAAACACTAATGTAGTCTGGAGTGCTGTAAAATAGCAATTACTGGCATGTGCTATGAATATGATATTCCAGTTCCAGCAGCTGAAATACGCATAGATTTGGGTGCATCCCTCTGATTTCCCTGGCTGCTTTTTCAGGGATAGTGCCTGAGCTTTTTAGCACTGCATAGAGAAAACTACCTCATCACTTCTGGATTGCTCACCTTTGGTTCCACTGATAGGTTAGTTCTGCATGCCATGATTTGCTGCAAAATCTTTGCATTTCCTCTGATTGATATCTTGAGGATCTGCAAAATCAAGGTCATTAACATCTTCTTCCCTGAGTACCAGAGCTCCTGTTCTGCCCCTAAGCATTCTACCATATAACAAGCTGAAGGACAGACCACACGAAACAGATTTTCCCTTGCAATACAAAGCAGCCTCAATTTGTAAAAAAAAGCCTTATCAGAGACAGGAACCTCCTCATGCCAAGAAATTGCTGGCTGCTTCAGGAAAGAAGAACAGTTCTTTGATAAGGAGTTGCAGTGCTGAGTTAACAGGTGAAAAATATCAAATTTGCTACACCTTATAGGGCACAATAAGGGAGCAAAATCCCAGACATCTCCAGGTGAGGTATCTCTTTGTGCCTTAAACTTACATATAGGAAGATGTGTAGGTAAGTATGTGGCAGGCTCCACATGGATCTGATAAGAGGGGTGTGTGAATAGGAGAGAGTGTGCCTGCTTTCTATTTCCTGATGGCCACCTTCCTAATCAACTTCTATTAACTTAGATTTTCTGAGTCCAGCCTGGGAGCTGCAGTGTTTAGAACAAGGGCTTTGGCAGCATGACCTAAACAAAACAAGGATCAGATGTTCAAAATCATTTCATAACACAGAGATAGGCATCCAGTGTCATGCTTTTCCGAGTAGAAAAGTCACAGAGTCACAGAATCACAGAAAGACAGATTGGGTCAGGTTGGAAGGAACCACAGTGGTCCCTCCTGGTCCAACTCTCAGCTCAAGCTGGTGCATCCCAAAGCATACAGCACAGGATTGTGTCCAGACCGTTCTTGAATGTCTCTAGTGAGGGAGACTCCACAAACTCTCTGGGCAATCTGTTCAAGAGTCCTGCCTGACTTCCACTGGACCTAAGTGTCTCCTTTCCCTAGACCTGGAAAAAAATTAAAATCTACATCTAAGAACCACTGTAAATCTTGTCCATTCTGCAGCTGATTAAAAAAACTCAAATATGGACTGAGTACACAGGCACAGAGACTAATGCTTTCCTAGAGTGACACTTCCCTCAAGACTGGGTAGATCAGGGAACTGGAATCTGTCAGGAATTTCAGTCCAGCACTGTGCATTTCCTTTTGTTGGAAAGCACCGACTGACTTACCCTTACCTGGAGGCTTAGCCTGCACCTCTCACACAAGCTTGTCTCTATTGCCAGCACATTTTCCACTCAAAAAGATAAAGCTTATGGGCATGAGTGGGTTGTTACAGCAGAACTGTGCTGCAGGGTCTCCTGTGTTCTTCCAAGTGTTCTGTGGTGGGTGTTTGTTTTTACTTCTTTCAGAATCCATAATGACTCCATCCTTTCTGCTTTTCCCCAGCGTTACCCGCTGCACATGAAAGCAAAGTCAACAAGATCAGTGGAACTAATATCATACTGAGTTCCTGAGGATAAGTAATCAGAATTCAAGCCATCAGGAAACAGCCTAAAAAATAAGATGCTCCAAAATATCTGGCAAAAAAAGGCCTTCACAGATACAAACAAATAGCTCTTTTCCCCGTGTTTGAATTAGTGGACCAATATGTAAACCCAATCTTTGGGGAGAAACCTGGACTGATAAACTGCCTGATGTCAATTAAATCCTAATATTAAAATGCTGCTAGGATGACTCTTCTCCGACTGAAGTGAATTGGCTTCCCTGATTATACCAGGACAGAACCATTGTGAAAGCTTTTTATGATCTTCCTGAAAAATGCTATTTATTAAAATAGTAGTTCACTGTTTGAAGTCTCTTGCAGAGGCTGGATTCTGTTCTGATGCGAAACTATATGAATATTTTTGCATTAGGATTTCCTCTGTATCTTCTCTTTGCCAGGATGGAGAGGATTTAATTTAAACTCAGGCAGTAAAGATTTTAATGCAGAATTCCAGCCGGTAAAAAAGCAGTGGAGTAGACCCATGTGGCTGTGATGAGAGACAAGGGTTACAAAGTCCTGCCTTCTATTAATGCATGAATTTACGCTTCCCAGCCATTTCCAGGTTTTACTGATAGGACTTCACCCTTTCCAGACCTTCTAGCTGAATTAAGGAGGCCAAATCCATCTCTGGTGGAGGCCCACTAAGACTGTGGTATTACTGTTCTGTGACTGACATGCTGCAGAATCAGATTAGGCACCAATTTCTCCAATGGCGATCCCACGACCTGTCGTGCTGCCACCCAAACTTACAGTCCCTGCTCTCTTCCATGTAGGACTCCATTTTAGAGGGGTCCTGCAAATCAGCAGTTTGGCTTTTTACTGAAGTGAGCAGAACATAAGCTATTTTTTTCACCAAAATTGATTTAATTTGTACAGCACATTCATTATCTGTAGCATAGCTGCATACAAAATATTTAATTGGTCTTTGGGACGTAGGAAGCAAAACATTGCCCAGTTAGAATGCAGCTTGAATGACATTTTCCTGATTAGGAATATAACTGAATCATGGTTCATTAGCAGATTTCTATCTGGAGATGGAATCTGGAGAGGTAGTTTCTAAATGATGTGGTTTGTATTAATGCTGTCTAGCCAAACAGACAGTCTGGCTGTATCTCTTTAAGTGTTACCACGATCTCTGACAGAACAAAGCTTGAGTAGGTATCTCTTAGTAATTACTCTGCAGAGCAAGAGCTGAGCTCTTTTGCTTTTTTCTCTCTACAATTTTCTACTGAAAATGGTATCATTTTGCTTAATCTTTTCTACTGCAAAGTCGGTTGGAGTTTTTGATCAGCCTTTTTATGACACTTTCTCAAAAATGAACAGCTATATTGCATTTTTTTTATTGTTCCAAACTGTTTTGAATCCTTTGACAGACAAATTTATTTCTCTTTCATTATGTCTCTCCTGTAAATTATTCCTTGTCACAGCTTCTGTCCTCTTCGCCACAAGAACTGGACCTGTCCTTACCTTTCTCTAAGAAATGAAGTGCAGGGGATACTCTACCCAATTACGTTTTTGCAGGATTCAATCAGTTGAGCTGTGCTGATTTCCACTAGCTGAGGTCTTGGATGACTATCTCTGAAATAAGCTGTCTCCTTGGTCAGAGAGATTTAGGCATATTATTTTACATGGACAGTTTCTCCAGTAAATGAGCCTCGCCTGTCTATCTTTGAAGTTTTAGTCTACAGTGGATCATTTCCTGAACAATTCACTGTATTATCAAAGTTATTTCCATTTTAAAAAACCCTCCTGTGACTATAAGTCTTATCAGATCATTAACATTTGCCTTGAAATTCCAGCTAAAGCTTAGGCCACCATGCAATTTATGAGAGGAGCTGGAATTCTGTTGCTAGATTTGTTTCGTTATTTCTTTGCTCTTCCCTAATTCCTTTGAAACCTTTCCAGGGAGAGATTTCAGTACTGAAGGATGATAAATGAAGACTCCAGGATTCCCAGGCAGAGGCTGCAGAAAGACAAAGCACTAGGAGGGAGGGACAGTGCTGTTACGCAGTTTTGTGCTTCTGCTCTTCGCCTCCCTTGCCTCCTGGCCACAGAGCATTCAGTGCCTGTGGGTCCTGCTGAAAGGATGTAGGAGATATATGGGATATAATCTCATTTTTCCTTCTCTCAGCAGCACATGGGCCCCCTCCCCTTAGTTTTTTCCCTCCTGTTGCTGCTAAATTTTGGCTCAGCACCGGATTTTTTACTCATGTTAACAAACATATGACAGCAAGTTCCCTGAAACGTCAGTGTCTATATCCAGACTGTACCTACTCAAGAAAAGTTAAATAAGCTGTACTTGGTTTTAACACTTTTGCCTGGGACTGCATGTTTAAAATTCTGGACAGGTTTGGCCTTGGGGCAGGTGGTGCAATGAAAAAAATGAACATTCAGCATTTTCCAGGAGAATTTCTTCTACAGCACTGCTTATAATGAGTGCTTGCTACTCTGCTGGTTTATGCCAAGTGGAAAGGGAAATGTCAGACACTCCTGATTTATTCTATATTTCCTTTTTACCTATGAAGCTTCTTGAAACCATTCTTATTCAGCTTACTTCTCCACTTTGTGCAACCAGACTCAGCATGAAGGAATAAAATGTTTTAAATAGAAATCATTTCACCATCTACTTTTCTCCCTGAAGGTGCTGTTCAGCAGGTACACGGAGACTGAACCAGCTCTGATCATGAAGTTCACAGTCAAAGTCACCTGTGCTGACTTAAGAATTCAGGTTCTGTTCCATAGCAATTTTTTACCAAAATCATATTACTTCTCTGCTTAAATTTCATCATATACATGTCTGTCCTTTCCTTACTTTCAAAAAATCCCAGAGGGTTTTAGAAGATGAAAATTTCACCATTAATGCATTTCAGGTCTCAGTTTAACTGACAAGCCATGCTTCTTAGTTCTCATTTAACTTTCAGTGTTTACCTTGATAATTAAAAATAACAATCAACACTGACAGTATTTCCAAGGGTTGACAGCCACCTGTGAGACTGGACCATCGAAGGCAAGCCCAAGGGCTATCGGCTTCTCCAAGCTGCTCCCCAGCCAGTGCTCTCTGACAAGGTTGCTATTGCTATTTTAACCTCTTTAAAAAAAAAAAAAAAAAGAAATCCAATATAAATGCTTTATGTTATTCCCAAAAGAGCCATCTCTCCTCCAAGGCATAACGGAAGAATGGGTTTTAATAGCAAAGCTGGACTGCAGTAAAAAACATTGCTAAAAAAATCAGCCACAGTTCTGATTAAAGTTGCTGCTCTGAGTACCAAGGGTTACAGTTATATGGAATTGAATTTTCAAACAGCAGAAGGTGTTTTGCTTTTCCTACCCAATCAATTTCCTTTTTTTTTTTTCAATCTTCCCCTTTGAGATTTTTTGTTTGTTTGTTTTTGGTTTTGNGCCTGGCTGCCTTCCCCCTGGGAGAGGGGCTGAGTGGGACTTTTGATGCTCAAGGATTTTGGTGAAAGTTAACTGCGAGTGGCATCAGTGGAAATCCTGCATGAAGATCTCTTGGGGATTTACAGATCCTCACAAGTTCAGTCGAACATTTCCATAAATATTGCAAGGAGGTCGCAGCATGTGAACTCTGCAGAACCTCAGTGAAAATTTCCACTGCAAAACTCGAGCAAACATAGCTTATGCCCAGCTCTTTATGTGCACTGACTCTGCAGCATCACCCAAGATCAGTGGATGGGGGGAGCTGGTCCCCTAAATTGCTGCCATTTTGCAGCAGAGACTCGGAGCAGGACACACACGTGCATTTTCCTGCTCGCCTGCAGCAGGGCCTGCAGCGTGGGGCAGCAGGGAGCTCCGTGAGGGGTTCTGTCCTCTCCAGCTTGGCACTGTTCCCATGGCAAGAAACATTATCTCAACTTCCACTGTCAGCTGTGGACTGTAATGAATGAACTCTGAGAAATATTCGTAATAAATCTGTGTCCCATCGTTTTCACTGTCAACCTGCTCTTCTCACAACGCTGGGTTTCATTCCTTCAAGGGGACAGGGAGGTAAACTGCAGTGTGAGGTGCAGCCTTGGGAAAATCACCAGAAGTTTAAGTGAAGATGGAAATAGGTCCCCAAGGTGCGTGATTCATCATCTCAGCAATTCCTGCTACTGGGATTCGCTGGGATGCCAGCATCTTCCCATCACCTGCCTAAAGTTTGCCATCCCTCTGTCTGAGTGGGAAGAACAAGCAAGAAATCTTCCCTATTGCAGCCAAAGTTCAAAGCCCAGCCTATTAGCTCACATCACTATTAATTCCATTTTACATTAATATATAATATGGATAATGCTTCTCTGTGGACTTCTCACATGTCAGAAGAAGCAAACGTGTTTAGTTAACTAACAGGATGCAAACAGAGTCCCAATAAATTAATATAGAGTAGCCCTGGCTTCACTGGTACTTCCTGAGGTTACCAGAGAGCCAAATACAAGACAAAACCAGCAGTATTTCCCATTCCCCGTCGTGAACAACAGGACATTAATTCAGACTTAATCCAGGTTTCCCACAAGAGTCAATCCTTATTTTGTCTTCGATCTCCAAAATGCTGGGCCTGTTCTCACAGCCACCTAACTCTTCCTAATTTCACTTACCTGGAAAGAAGCTGCATGGCAATCTTCTTGTTGTGTTCTAATTAGTTTCTATCTCTCTGACAATTATTTTCCCAAAGCTCAAATTCTCATAAAACAAGTTGTCATTCCTGTCATATGCTCAGTAATTTAATTAATAGCTTTAAGACCTTTTTTTTTTGTGCCCTGACAGTTTATCTTTTACTACTGTCACAACAAAAATATTGTTGGACAACTGTATCCTTTATAGACACCACAGTTTAAGGTGGTAATTCTTATTGTTGATATTTCTTCTGTTATCAGGAACTCAACAGTCTCCTCTTCCCAAAGTTTTAAGGGATGCATCCAAACACTGGGAACAATTAGCATGTAAATATGTGCATATGTGAATGGTAGAGGTCAGAGAAAATTTAAATAATAATGAAAAGTACCCTGAAGTAGAGGGTCAGATTTTTGAACAATTATTATAGCACTAAATATAGACTATAATTTGGGAGACCAAAGGCCAACATGGCAAAGTGGGAAAACCACAGAAGTCGGTACTACCTGTTCATATTATATGGGAAAAATGCAGTCAATCTAAGAGGGTTAAAAATAAAGCACATTATCATAAGCAGGTTTCCATAAACTGGATTTCTGTAGGCAGATGAAGAAAAAGCACTGTAGCCAAGAGTACATGTATGACTTTGGCTATCATTCAGTCTTCTAAACACTTGGAAAGACACCAGAGAGATCTGGCAGAGAGGCAGGAATTAATTTTATTTTCCTCTCTAACAAACCTCTATGTATGTATGATAAGATTTAAGGAATAAGATGTATAAACCCCAAGTGATTATTTAAGGATATCATTTAGCCTTGTAATTACTGCGGTCTCTTAACAGCTGTTATGTTTAATTGATTGCAATGCTTCAGGGCTGGAACGATTTATCTTGGAGCTCCATCTACTGCTCCGAAGGCGACACGACGTTATTAGGAACCATCCCACAGCCTTCAGACCTGAGCTCTGGTTCAAACCTGAGTAAATCCCACTGGAAGGAGGAACAGATAAACCCCCTGAGAGCTGCTGGGCCGCACAGGAGGGCTATAGGTGTACCCTACTGCAGTGCTGCAGCCAGCCCACGTGTGGTCTGACAGGCATCCGTCTCTGCCTCTCTGTCCCCTAAGTGCACGCGCCCGATGCCACAGTGACGCCTGTGCAGCCACTTCCCCGCTTTTCAGCAAACACAGCAACTAATTCCGACAGCGTTGATGTGCTTTGGTCCCAGGGGCTGGGAGGAAGGCATAGCATACCTACCTGTTCCCCACACCCTCCCTACCCCCCAGCTTTGAGGAAAGCATTGCCCAGACTGAGCACATTAGGAGTGAATTAGTATCTGTCACACACTTTGAAGTTTCTTTAGAAAATGAAGACAAATAGATCTCTCTGTAGAAAGCCAAGTATCTTTGCATGAGGTTTTAGTCAGACAGCTCCACCTTCAATTCAGAAGTCTAAATGAGATGGATCAGAGTAAAGTCATTGTTCTTTGGTCCATTATCATTTTCTTAAAATATATTCACCACTTTGTTTTAGAAAACAGAAATCACTCAAGACTTCATCTTTGGTATTCAGCATGAAAAGCAATCAAAACAGGTTTAATGTGAGTTCTCTTTAAGAGGAATTAAATTATTTTATCAAATAAGTTATACCAGATTGTTAGAGAGAGACTAAGGAAAATTAAACCTGTATGAACAATAACAGGGTATTTGGAAATAGACTACATCTGAAATTCCAATCACTGGGAACAAGGCAGAAAGAACAAACACTTTCTTTGAAATTAACTCTATCGAGACAGAGCAATGGCTGCATACTGATTTTTGGAAATAAATTTATCGTATTGTCTTCCCATTCTGGAGAAAGGATGGATGAGATGTGACTTGTACCTCCCTGACATGGCGTCTTGCATTGATTAGAGAAGTTCTAATTAATTCATTTGCTTGCAGCCCTATAAGCAAAATGCCCAAATGAACTCAGTCTTTTGCCATCTTGAACACAACTCCCAGTGTTAAGAGTGGTCCCCCAAAGGAATATTTATCACTGCAGTGACAATGAAGAGATGGACAGCAGCAACACTTTGCTCCACTGCCTGGGGTGCCCTGCTCAACTCCGAGTTTTGTGAGGAATTCGCTGCAGGAAAATCTCTGGAAATGCGCTGGCTGTGCTAGCACTGCGCACAGCCTGCTGGCAACAGAGAGAAAAAGGGATGTGAGGGGTCAAAAATACACCATTTTTCCAACAAAGAGAAAGAATGCTACAGGCAAGTGCAGTTACACCTGACAGCAAAATGACCCAGCCAGGCATCAAGTGCACTAACCTCTGTCCAAGCTGGATTCTACTCAGAGGAATAAGAATATTCAAAGAGAAAAACTAGGACATTAAAAGTCTTCTTTGGAGATTTGTTCATATAATGAAGCAAAACAGAATTTTTTTTGTAGGACTCTATTTCTATTCTGAGGTCTTTACTGGCTATTAATTAAAAATGTATTGTCTGTTTAGATAGACAAAGACATTCAGGAGCTCAAGTAAAAGATAAAAAATAGACTCGATATAATTAAAAAGAATTCTGAAAGATGTTTAATTATGTGTTTTATCCTTTCTGAAAAGCAATTTAAGTACGTTTCCTTTGCTATCAATAATGACATTAATGAGACGATTTTCAACTGTCTCAAGAACCCAGTAAACCAAGGACCCCTGGGGCACAAGTACTGTACTCTGAAATCCTGGGCCATGTACACAGACCTTGCATGCACAAAACAGCAGCTTCTTTTGGACATGGCTGCACTTCCTGAAGCAGTGCTTTCAACTCCATTCTTTCCAAATGTATTGTACATGTACAATTTTTTTTATTATTATGCCTGATGTACTGTAAACACTAAAAGCTCTGTTGATTTTACAGGTCACTGAGAACACAACCAGCAATAGGACAAAGTTGTCACTGCAGCCTTTTCTTTCTCCTCACAAGTGGAGAGCTCTGTCCTTGCGCTGGGAACACCCACCTAATCCATAATATTCTGCTAATTATTCCTTGCCAAGAATACTTTTATGCCTATGAAAATCCCACCTGCCACTGTGACAGAAACAAAGCACAAATGCTGGCATAAAGAAATAAGATCTAGCAGGCGCTTATAACATTTTCTTGACAGAACTGTCTAGTTTAGTTTGAATTTCTAGAAACAGCACTCTGTTGAGAAAGCACAAGCACCCAACCCCCCCTCCAACCCATTCCATGGATTCTTTATCTAGATCCACCCGCAACACAGAGAAATTTTGTCACAAGCTCTCAGAGACTGCAAGAAGAAGCACATAACTCCCACCGGGAAGGGCCTCGGCTGGCAATGCCATGGATGAAGCTGTCAGGGCCAGGCTCCCCAGCAGGGCTAGTGCTGCCAGGGGCTGGTGGCCCTTGCTGCCCTCCTGCCCCTGCCCTTTCATCCTCAAGAGTTTATAACCACGGCACAGAACAACTCTGCCAGTGCTAAAGAGGCTGAAAAAGCCTCCTGGCCCAAGGAAAGGCTGAGGAGCAGAGGGCTTCAGGAGACTTATCTTTTGAGAGAATGTAACCCCCCAGATTTAGCCTGCTTTCCTCTCACGCTCTCATTTTTGTCCCTGAGTTATGGTCAAATGAGCCACAGCAGTCATGTACTGTTGCCTCAGCCCCAGGTACTACAAAAACAGTAGGCGCCATGGAGGTGGCTACAGCCAAGAACCCTTGCAATGCCAGAAGAGCAAGAAGAAAAAAACACCTCAGTTAAAAAAACTAACCTTTTCTTCAGTGGCTTCTTCCCCTGAGGGCTTGCATCCTCTCAGCCTGGGCCTGTTCCTCCTGAGCACTGCTGCCCTGAACCACTTGCCAGGCTGGTTGCAGTGCTTGTCTTGCCTGGGTGGCCATGTTGTGCTTCCTCTGGGGCAGCACCTCCATGAAGGATGGGTTCATGCTTCCTTTGTGGAAGGACTGCAATGTCCACTTCAGCTACTCCACAGTTTATGTCTTTTTTTCTATTTCTTCCTCTCTCCCTGGCTGTTTCTCCCTTCCAGGGGTGCCACACAGAGATGCCGCAGCACCAGGCTCCATGTTCCCCCTGAGGTTACCATGTTCCTTTTCCAAACCTCAGCCCCTCCGCTGAGGTGCATGGAGTGTCCTGCTGAGGCACCTGGGCTGGCAGGTGTGCAGAGACACCTGAGCAACCCCAACGTGCCTAGGAGCAAGCAAACTGCCATAAAAATGTCCCTCTGCCTTGCCCTGAGGTGCACACCAGCCCCTAGAGCCAGAGAGACTCAGCTGAAGGCCATGAGGGGAGAGTGCTCTGCCCTCACTCCTCCGTCTGCACGGCAAAATGGCGGCTGTGCTGCAGGGCGGGAAGGGGCACCGTGAGGGAGGCCAAGGGCACCGTGAGGGAGGCCAAGGCAGAGCTTTCCGCTGCTGCAGTGCCGTGTTCTTTAAATGGAACACCCTCATTTGTTTAATCCAGACTTTCATTGTGCAGACACAAAGAACAGGGAATAGTGAGGGCACCCAGACTGAAAAGCTGCAACATGAACAGCAGGAGCTCTGCTTTCCCCTGGTGAGTTTGAGGGACTGAATTTGAGGAGTCAACTGACCTTGTGGTTTCCTTCACAGAATTTTGACTAAAATTTCCACATAATCTGTGCCTCACTACCAGGTTTACACAGAAACTTTTTTTCTTTCGGAAAATGCCACAGTTGAAAATGTTTCTTGTCTTTGCAGTCAAGTCACTCTGGTAGATGAAAAGATTTAGTGGAGCACCAAAGTTTAGAAAAAAAATAACCAAGCGCGTAGTGAAACTCTCCTTTTAAGTCTTCTCGGAAATGATGCTTTTAGCAATCACTATTTATGTCGAAGTATCTGTCCGTACATGTATTACATACAAACACCATCTGCCTGCACGTGAACATCTGTGAGCCAGATTCTGCCCTGCTGGAGATGCACACTCGTATGATTCTTTCATGAGGTTTGTTTGTTTGTTTGTTTGTTTGGGGTTTTTTTTGCTCTTGACAGTACTGATATCAATTTAGTGCAATTTCATTAAATTTAGTAGAGCTTTTTATACTCTACTGAAAAGCCAGAGCTGACTCTTCTGCATTATGTCAGTCTAAAATGATCATACATAAGGTCTGATTTTGTCTTTAATCATTTTTGTTTTCAATAGTCTTTATGGAAAAGAGATGGATATCAACCAGTTTCTCCTTTTTTTTTGATTTAACACTACCTAAACTGCATATCCACAGCACCAGAGCTGTTATACAGTATTCCATTGCTGATTGCCAGCTAGAGAGGGGAGCTCTTTCTAAGCAACAAGTCTATTGTTTCCTTTTCAAATTTATTTTTATGTATTTAATTAACAATATATTCCTATATTCTGGAAGTCTTCCTATGAGCATAAAGCAATTAAAAATATAAATTCCCTCCTCCTGCAGGTCCCCACAGAAATTTTATCTTTTTATTAATCATCTACTGTAGTACTGATCTAAATCAGACTGAAAACTCTGAGCACAAGAGCTCTCATTTTCACTTCATTCTGTAAATTCCGTAAATAGCCTCCACTATTTTTTCTTCCCTCTCTTTCACTTTTTTCTAAGATGCACTTTTTCTTTCTAAATTATTCCTCATTTACTCCATTTCTAGTCTGTCTTCCTTCACCACATACTCTGTTCTTCATCATTTTGTTCTCATGCTTTTCTCCCTGTAAACCGCACTGTCATCATGGAAACCAGTGTAAAAGGGAGACACTTTGCTTCATCATTTTTCATCTACAATTGCCCAGAGTTCAAACTAAGAAAATTAATAATAACTTTGAAAACTATGTGTAATTTTCTGCCAGGTACATAGTCTTGCAATTTTTCCTTATTTCCTTGTTATTAAGTATAGAGTACGTAAACTTCATACATCTGTGAAGTTTTGTAATTCTCGAAAAACCTTACTCTGTCCTGTGGAGCTTAGAGGATGCAGTGCAGGCTCCTGAATTAAATACTCTGATAACAGACTGAAATCCCTAATCCTGCAAGTCATTTCATTGCAGTGTTTCCTGTTCAGTTCTGCCATTTGCACTTCACAAATCAAGTTACTTCCAGATATATTTGTATTCTAAACAGGGCATGGTCTGACAGTAGTGACATTGCCACAGAACCATTACATGCATGGATGTGTAACTGTTTCCTTTCACAGTAAACTTTATATTTAAAATTGGTTGTACAAAACCCCACAAACCCTAAAAATATCGGATTTTCATTTATTTTGGCAAAGCCCTAATAATTCACATAGAACTGTGATTTGTCAAAGGACCTTTATTATGAAAATAAATCCTAATAAGAATTGCTTTGTCAGGGACTTTGCAATTAAAGATAAAACTACCCACAAAAATATGTGACATGTAAATGGAATGTGGATATCGAAATGGAAATTATCATATGTGAGGTTAAAAAAAAAGAGCTTAAAGCACTGAAATTGGAAGGACAGGATAATCTCTGTCTCTGGGTTCTGAAAGAACTGGCACATGAAATTGCATGTCCAGCAGCAAGAATTTTTAATAAAGCTGCTGACTGGTAGCAGAGCACTACTGAAAAGCAAACCAGGATTTCAGAAAGGGGAAAAAAGGATAACCTGAAAACATTAGAGTGACCTCAACAGTATTTAAGAATCTAGAAGGTTTTTTCTTTAAGAAAAACATCCATGTAAGTAGGAAAAAAATGGAAAATGGGACAAAATGCAAGCTAAATTTACCAAAGGTGAAGGTGAAGGTTGAGTGAATGTATCTCTGTTGATTAAAACCACTGCTTTAATCAGTAGAAAGTGATGCAGATAAGATCTATCAGGCTTCTGCAAAGAAAGTTGTGAATAAAATGCTAAAGCATGAAAACCCCTTGGTTGTGTTAGAAGAGGAATTGTTGTCTCAAGGGAAGATATTGTAATTCTTAAAGGATCAATACAGGAATCTGCCTTATTTAATATTTGCAGTAATGACTGACACAAAAAGAGTATGCTAATGAAATTCTGCTGAAAGCAAACACTGAGAGATATTACTAACACAGAAGAGGATTAAAGGCTCAAACAGGAAAGAAATAGATACTGTGACAACTGGGATAACAGAAATGGAATGAAATTTAACAGCATATAATGTATGAAAAACCAACAGCAGGAGCTTGGCACATGGAAACCTAACATGGAAGAGATCCATCAGGTGAACACAGGCTACCTGTGAGTCACTGCTGGGAAGACACCTGTGGCAAAGCTGAACACAATCCTAAAATCTTCTAGGTTTGGTATTGCTAGTAGATATATGAAAATATTAACAAAACTGCACAAGACATTCCTGAAATTTCATGTCAAATATTTATTTTTATTCTCCATGTCTGAGTGCTAGGACAGGTGGAAGAGTGCTATAAAAATAGGAAAGCTTGTCTTACTGAGATAATGAAGATAGTTCATCTTCTTTCCCCAGACTTATTATCAAGGCATTAAAAATCTATAATATTCATCAGTTCACCATTTTGAATCACAAGACTGCTAGATAGATCAATGTCATGATAACGTGGCCAATAAATCCACACTAAAATATGTAATTTTGCGAGGATGGCTGCCTAATTATTGGCCCTGTATAATCACCCTTAAGGATCCACATCACTCTTTATTTACTACCTCAACACAAATATTCACGATAATCTCTATTTTTTACAGTAAGGCAAACTAATTTAGATAATATTTCCTACAGATAACAATGTTTTTATTTTGCTTTTTAACAATTTTTTTAAAGGGTAACACAACGAATAACACTTGGGAAAAGTGAAGATTAAGATCTGTGTACTGACTGAGACTTGTCTGAATTAAGAATAGACACAAATATTTTATTTTAGTTATGATGTTGTCTTATTCCTTTATTAAAGCCAATAAATTTTTTTTTT
>VYZQ01023963.1:0-26601 GCA_013400655.1 Mystacornis crossleyi
AAAAAAAAAACCCCACAAGGGACTTTCCCCCAATTCACAACGTGGTACCTAACTCAAACCCTTTCGCCTTCTCTTCATGTCCTGTTTGATGAGCCAAGAGGGAATCAACATGTCTGGTGAATGTTGGGGTTTTTTTCCCTGTATCTGCTTCTAAAAGCAGCATCTCTAAACCTTTTGTTCTACCGTGAGTGATCTTCCCTGGGCAAATCTGTGTACCAAAATGAGCTGCAAGCAAAACCACAGAAACAGGAATTTCCCTACCTTGGTTTGTAGAAGCAGAACCTCTAGACGGACAGATCAAGGGAGAGAGCATGTTGGGAATGTCCAGTCTCCTCTTCTTGCTTGCATATCCACATAAGAAGAATAAGGGTCGGGGGCAAACGTGGGGGAACGAGTTAAAAAACAATCCTATTTGGCTGTAAAAAAAATAGAGGTTTCTTTGTGGCAATCTTGAGTCTTGAAGCGGTGCAAATTCAAAAGCTGGAGAGAATCACTTCAGAGGATATTCAGCGCGAGTGGTGAGGATCGTCAAATGCAGGTTCCAGAGTAAGCATTCCTTTCGCCTTTTAAATGATTATTCTTATAATTATTCTCTTTTTTTTTTTTCCTGGAGCCCTACTGGAGGAGGTTGTGTTTAATGCAACTGGAGGTCGGTGCCGTTCTTCTGTGAAGCATGATTATCCTCAAAGCGTCCCCTTCCTGAAGGGAAAAATAAGCATCAATTTTGTATTAGAGGGATCTGAAGGGGATAAAAACCGCTCCCCAACAAAGACATTAATATATTGAGAAGAAAGGAAGGCAAAACGCATTTCCCAATAGTGCACACAAGCGGAATTAAAAAAAAAAATTAAAAAAAAAAAAACAGCTGGCACGAGTCTATAAATAATTCAGATACGGGCTGACTACACCATTCCCGGGATAGGCATGCATACGAGACGGCAAAGCGGGCGCGATGTGAATCGCGGAGAGAAAGCGACTCCCCCCCCCGCGCCCCCCTCCCCGTGCACGCACAGCATTTCGCCCACCCCCGGGCCCAGCCCCCGAGGGCTGGCGAGGGCCGTGCCCACCCCTCTGCAGTGCTGCCGGCACCGCTGCCCGCCGCGCTCGGCTCCACGGGCAGCGCGGGCGCGCTGGGCGCACACGCACCGCCACGGGGGCGGGGGCGCGGGGGGGCTGCTTCACCTGCCACGGGGCCGGCTTGCACTACGCGCCCCCCCGCCTCCTTCGCCCCCGGCAACACAACCCTCGGCTCTCCGGGCTTAGCTTGGGCGCTTTTTTTTTTTCCTAGGGGTGGGTGGATGGCTGGGAGTGTCTCCACCACCACCACCTCCAGCACAGCCGGACAGGGCTTACAGCTATGCAGGCATTTATTTAATGAAGCCGTAGGTATTTATTTTTTTGTTCCCTCCCATCACGCTCGGAAAGAGATTCACAATTAGAGCTGTCATAAAATCCAGACCCACATACATACCAGCAAATCCTGCTTCAAGCACTCGGGCTGCTCTGAGTAGCTACTGCCCCCCTCTCTGCCTGCAAGGCTGATCCGCCTCAGACATGCTCAAGTTCTTCATTCTCTTCTCTGGTACTGCCCGGGTGGGAGATGCGGGGCGGGGAGGGGGAAGTGCTCAGAGCATCACCCTAAAAATACATTTTTAAAAATTCTCTGCAATATAAAAGCTCCGAGAATGCTTCCCGGAGGTGGGGAAAGCATGGGAAGGTGAATTAATAAAGCAGCTTAATAATTAAGAATAATTAAATATACCCGCGGAAAATGGTGGGGAGAGGGGAATATCAAGGGGTGGGGAGGGGAAGCTGTTCGAGTGAGCAGTGGGGGAAACGGGGGGAGAAAAGGAGGAGGAGGAGGAAGGACGGTACGGGCAACGGGAGACCAAGCCCTGCCCGCTGCCGGAGGGAGCAGGTCTCGGCCTCCGGCGGGGGCGGAGGGGGAGCCCGTGCCCGGGCGACACCTGTGCCTCCGGCCGAGTCGGGGCTGGGGCCGGCACTGCGGCCGGGGCCGGGCCGAGCCGCCGCCGCAGCCCTGCGGAGACCACCCGGGGCTCCCTGGGACTGGCGCCCTCTCGGACCGCGACCCGCGTATTTGGAAGCAACCGAGTGAAGGAATGCTTAAAAAAAAAAAAATTAACAATAACCATAAAATAGTAATAACGAGAAGAAAGGAACAGGCAGCTAGCCAGCAGGCAGGCAGAAGAATTGGATCTGAACGAAAAGAAAGCAGTGAGAGCAGAGATAACACTAATATCCAAATTGGATGCTCCACAATTAAGCCCGGTGCTTTAATTGCTATTCTCAGAGCCCCTTGGAAGCTAAGAAATGTGAAAGCAGCCTGAACAGAAAGGAACACATGTCTTCATCCTCGTCCTGCCCTGCCCATGGAAGCCTGCACCCTTGCTGCCCATGGTGCGCTCAGCCTCATCTCGGCAGGGCGATCCACTCTGTGGTCACAGATCTGTCCCTGTCCCCTCCTGTACCATGGGTGACCTGAGAAGAACATGCCCACCTACCCTCCTCAGCACCAGAGAATGGCCCTAGGGTAAGTCTTGCCCCCTACCATGAAAAGCCAGAGTGGGTAACAAAGCAAACCCCTTCCAGGTAGAAGTGTCAAATGCAGCCTTCAGGACATGTAGTCACTCTGTGGTTGCAAACACCTACCCTGCCAATGTCTGAGTCTTGGTAGGAGATTTGGAAGAGCTCAGATGGTCCTTGGTGACCCCTAGAAACAAGAACAGTGAGGAAAGCCCTCCCCATGCTTCCCTGCCAGCTACACTTGCCCTGCAGGAAATGAGACCCCAGGCCGAACAGGGCTGATGCAGACTGCATTGTCCAGCCTTTGCCTCCCTGTCACTGAAAGCACTCTCTAAGGAAAACACAGTCGCTTGGACCTTTCTAGCATGCTCTATGTCCAGGAGCAGTAAGGAACATCCTGCTCAAAAGACAGGAAAGAAGGGCTGGATCCCACATGCCACAGAACTGTGTTCCAGCAAGCAGACAAGCACTCAGTGCTGGGCCTTTGTTGCAGGTATGTATTTGCAGGGCAAAACATGCAGATGGCCAAGGTTTCTGAGGAAGGAAAACCTCCTAAAAGAACCACAGCAGCTCTGGACTCTCTCTTAACCCCCAGGTCCTGCCTCAGTTTTTACCTCAGAAGTGATCCACATGGTCCAAATTGAGTTTGCTGGTCTGTAGGGAAGGTTATGGACAGCAGTGTGGCTGTAGCACTCATGCACATATATCAATATGCCATCTGGAGCTTGAATGAATTTCTGTTTCCATGTGTAGTGTGTGTACAGTGAAATTTTTCATGTAGCTGCAGTGACCACAAGCAATACCAGTCTGAGCTTGAGCTCTTTGACAAAAGCAGACACCAATATTTTCATTTTCACAGCCTGGATCTTCCTGAGGGTGCTGGTAAGGGCTGCTCTCCCGTTAGAAAGATTTTCCTAACATTTTTAGGCATGCTTTAAAAAAGTGACTAGGATATTTTTCATTCTAATTTCAGTAAAAATGGAAGACATATTAGCCAAAGCTTAAAGTAATCTGAAATTATCTCAGAACAGTTGGAGGAAAGAACTGTAGAGTGATACTTACATACAGAAGCTGCTAATAGCTGAAGAGATTAGTCATTTGACTTTGCCATTCCTTTCACTGATAATAGTGATACAGGAATAGCAGATATGATTTGGCCAAGGGATGTTTTTTCCTTTCTGTATGGCAAGAAGGGATAAACTATGACTGTGCAAGTCCTCCTGCATTCTTCTGGATGAAACAAGCGGACAAGGAGCTTGACAAAATGAGAGGGAGTGCTTTTCATCTAGCATATTACTTAGAAACACAAAATGGAGGATTAAGAAGTATCTTAGGAACAATTTCTGACAAGGGACTGCAGTCATTTTAAGCAAGTCAGCAATATTTAAGGTTATAATTCTCTGTGATCTTAAGATGAAGGAATTCATCAACTACTTTTCTTTATAAAACTACACAACTCCACAGTTACATGGTACACGAAAGCCTTGTTCACTTTTAAGGATGAGACTAGTTGCCTTTCTACTTGATAGATGTCTATGTACATCTTACATAAACATAATACATATGTATATTTATAATTCTCTCTTAAATAAATCATAAGGGCTAAGTTCCCTATAGCGATTAGGGGCCTGAGTGTCCAATTCAGCACTTTTTTCAGACAAAATTGGTGCGTTCCCCTTGACCAAAGAAATCAGGCTCAACTACATGTTTGAAATCAGGCACATAAAAAATGCCAATTGCTTCAGAATTATCTTCTCAAGATTTTGCACAGCATCTAACCCCCAGATTATTTGTATATTAAGATGTAATAGCGATTATAAATAATGTGTGTGGAGGTTTGCTCCAAATAAAAAATGTTGGAAAATCTACAGCAGCATAGTGCTGTGACAGGGTTTACTCTCACAAGCTGGGGTAGGCTTTTATTTTTTATCCAATCAACTAAGATGAATGAACTGCATAAAATGAAACAAATAGCATCTCTGATAGGAAATGGTTTTTCAAACATCTCTTCAATTCAAAAACACTTAAATGTTATTTGTAAGACAAATTGAGGGATCTATTTTAAATGGGTCCATGTTTACTGTAAATTAAGGGCTATATTATTCTTGTCCTGCCTAAGATAAAAGAATGTGGATGAAAGTTCTTACATCAAAAGCAACCAGGGCTGGATGTGGCAGTGATGATGCTGGGAAGGATGCAATCCAGCAGAGCCATTCTGCCACCACAGAACAGCCTCTGCCAGCACTGACAGGGACCAAAGGCCCTACAGTAACTTTAACCCTTAGTAAATGCCCTGCTGACTTCAAAAAATCAGAGCCTATTTCCAGGGCCCTAGATAAATGGGGTCTGCAGCCAAGGGAAAAGACTGCCACTTCACAGGTCCTCTGTTCAAACACAGACACACTTGCATTAGTAGAAGAAAAGCCATGTCTATGAAAAGCAATTTCTTATAATCAATGAAATGGATCAATTGTTCTGGATAATTCACACCATAAAAAGGTTTTTCATAGCAGTGTTCCTCTGAGTGTTTACACACGGGCTGCAGAGCATGGTAGCCAAGACTCCAGCTGTTTTTATACAGTGCTCTGTGCCCTGCTCTACTCAGCCAGTCTGATTAAAAAGTGGCCGAATACATCTATGTCCATGTCCTGATGTTCAGATACCAGGCCTGTGTCAGTTTTGGAAGGTCACCATAACACTGGCCACACAGGTCCACAAACAAGGATGCCATGTCATGATGCATAAAGAACAGCATGAAGAAATTTTATCAGCTAATTAAAGGGAAAGCAAATGGAGAAACAAGCATACAAACCTGACAGTGGAACAACCACATGGCTGAAGGACTCAGCTAAATTTTGGCATGAAACCTTTTTTCCTTTCCTTGGCACATGGTTCAGGACCAAGAGATGCTAGAGCAGGATTGAGCCAGAAGCCACTGGGTGGGGAGATCTTGTCAGTCTTTTGCAAAGACACCTGGGCACAAGTAGACCGATCACTTTGTTTGCTACTTGGAGGATACTCATCCTGCCAGCAGCCCAGCAGAAGGGAATTGTGAACACTATTGCAGTTGCTTTGAAGTGTTACACATGTTCTCTCAGCTATCATACCCGGACACTTAGCTGAGCTCTCATCATTTTACACTGCAATAATTGCAGCATCCTCTACTGTCTCTGCCACGGTCAGTCTGCCCCCAGAAATCCTAACAACTAGCAGACTGGTTTTTTGTCATGCAGAATCAAAAACAATGTGAAGTAGATTAAAGGAGAAATAGCTTTCTCTGTGTCTTTATAGACTTGTTTTAGTCTTTGGAGTATGGAATGTCAGGCTCACTGAAATTGGTTTTCCTGGATGGTCATTTATGTATGAAATACAGGCACATTAAACTAAGAAACTGTGGAGTTTGTTCTTTCAAATGGAAATGTGTTATTTTTGAACTGCAGAAGTACAGACAGGATTTCAAACTGACACTGTCACTTTTCTAAGATGATATATGGCTCTTCTACCTATAGCACATCCAGACTGAAGAACCTATCTGTCAAAAGGCACCACATCTATCTAATAATAAATAGTAATTATCATCAGATGCTGTACTGTATTTCATCAAAGTATGGTACAAACATTAGCCATAGACGCCATCCCTTTTACCCTGCCATTCAGAAGCAGAAAGGAGAGGCTGAAGCACTCACTGCCTTGCGTCACTCGGAGGGAGATGCCTTTCTCCTCCATCTCTGGGGTGCAAAGATCATTCCAGTGGCTGGAGATTTTGTCCCATCTCACTGATCTTAACCAGACACAGTTTCCTGACACACTTGAGTGAATGGGAAACCACAACCCTCCCGGCAGTCATCTCCATCCTGTTCCAACCCTAACAAGACAAACAGATTATCTGGGGGCTTTTTTCTAAAATCAGCTTTCTGGTTGATGAAAATCTTATTGGTTCTCTCCAGATTCAAGTGATGACTCTTTTCACTGGAAGAGCTGCAAAATGGATTAGGCAGATTGCCTTCATGGTTTAAAGGAAACTGAAAAACCGCTTTCAGTAAGAGATAAAGTGTGGCTTTTGCCAGCTTATCGTGATGAAAAGCTAAGGAAGAGTTTCTTCAGGAAAGCACCTGCATTCACCTATTCTCCATACAGAGCATACAGCAGCTAGAAAAATCACCCTTGTCTGACATCTGTCTTTAATGTTCTAGCAGACGATCCATCAGAGCATTCAAAACTAAATTAATATCCCAAGGAGGAATAGGGGATTTAATTCTAGGATTAAGCTTTGAAGTTGGAAATAAATTATTATTGGATGAGAACCAACACACCAATTATCTAGTTTACTGCTCATGCTGCTGAGAGCTGCTGCAAACACCCTCAGGGATCCGCTCTACCTAGATGGTCTCATCTTTAACACAATATCCATATAAAGGCAAAAGCTCAACTAGTCACATGCCAAGAAACTTAGCTTCCCAACTCCCAGTATTAAAAGGGAAACTGTCCACTACAAATATACAGGGCAATAAGTTTCAGTTGCCCGGCTTTTAGCTTTTAACTTGCTTTGTTGTAGATAAGAGAATAGTTAATAGAATGCCACTTCTTTGCTCTGTGTGCTACAGTTGGGTCAAAGTTCTACAGTAATGGTGCTATCATAAATAAGCATATTTATTTTTCTTACACAGAAGGCCTGCATGCTAGTGAAGTGGCAGGTAAGCCCTACACCATTTCAACGGCTTCTAGACAAAATAATGGGACATTTCCAGCTTTTTACTTGCTATTCCACAGATTTCTTAAGGCTACCCAGAATACCTCAACTTTACTTATTCATCTCCAAATCCTTAATGCTTGTTCAATGGGACATTGCTACAACATGAACCACCTCCTGTGTAAAGAATAAGTAAAGTTATATAGCTCCAAGACTGGTAAAAGTGTCTGGAGCAAAGAAGAGTACAGAGAGACACCAGAGTTGATATTTCACTCAAACTAAATGCTACCAGTTAATCAGTGCTATTATAAACTCACTTGGAACATTAAGTTACTGTGGGTAAAAAATAAATCCTTCACTCTTAAAAATATACATGTCACCACTGAGGCCAAATCTAACAGCAGCAGTGTACACAAATATTTGTTTTTCTCCTAAAGAATATATTTTTTGTTTAAACACCTTATGACATAAAAATACTGTCACCAAAGCATCACTACTTTCCTTCCAAACACATAGTTCCTATCTTTTCTCCATGGATTCTTTTCAATCCTTAACACAGGGGAACAATGTTCACAAAGTAAAGAGAAAATCCCACCCATCTCCTGTGCCCTCCTTCACCTGCAAGCTCTGTCAGAACTTCTGACACCATTTATTACACACAAGTACATATGGAGGGGGTATATGCAGCAAAGCAATTCACTTTAATGTCGATGTGGCAAAGACGAGGCACTGGTTAGTGTCACCAGCTGGGCTCCCTGTCGGCACAGTTCTGAAAATCCCGTAGTTCACGACATCCTAACAGCCCCAGCTTTTGTTCAGAAAAGTTCAGGGTTGATAACAGCACCGAGTGTCTCTCTGTTCATCTCAGTTCTTCTTCAGGTGAGGCAGATGGTATTACAAATAACTCACCAAGCGGGTGCAGGGGAAGAAATGGTAGAGAAGGAGAATATGATTCGTACTGACAAGGATTCTGAAAAAGGAGCAGCATGACGTTAGAAAAGAGGATCACTTTTCTAACACAGAAATATGGGCCTGAAAGCATTCCTTGAAACAGAAGCAAGAATGATTTCACCAGCAAGCCAAGAGCCTGTGAGCTGGAGATGTTCTCACTGGGTCTGAGTTAGGTGCTCACTACAGCATTTATTGTACATTTGCACTGACCATCTAATTTAAGACAAATGTTTTCTTTAGACACATTTTAAAGTGAAAAATTAGCTCTGTTAGCATGCAGCTGTGGTCCCCCAAGATAGCTCTTTGCCTGGGGGCAAACAGAAGACAGATGTTAACGAGCTTAAAAGTAGCTCTGAAAATCACTGTGACCACGGTCAGTTGAGAGCTGGCAGCACCAGGGTCACCTGCTCCTCTCCCCATTTATTTAGTAGTCTCATTAACTGAAAAGATGGAAAAGCATGTGCTAAGCCTGAATATTCACAGTCCTGAGAGAGAATATCTACCTATAGCAACTGAGGTTATCCTGCTCCTCCATCACCACCACACCTTCCTGAAAAAAAGAGACCTACCCTTCGAAAATTACTTTATGCAAATGGAGATAGATTTCTTTAACTTGCGCTGTTTCCAAGTGAGCCAGCTGACTCAATAATTCAGCCCTCTGGCTGGAAGAAACATTAAGATTTCTGTCAGATTACTCTATATTCTAAAGAAAACTGCCACCTTCTTTTCTCCCTTACTTAGACATCTAGGAAGAGGCAATAAGCAAAACACCTCTGGTACGCTTCAGCTGCATCTTTTAATCTACCATCAAACTGAAATGGAGGCATTTGTCTCAACTGCTTTGGAGCCCAGCAGCCCATTTTTGTTCTCATGTTAGGTCTGACCCAAACTCAAAGCTCAGCATCTGATGGCGTGCACTACCCACAAAATGTTTCATGCTCTGATGTTTTTATTTGTTTGGGTTTTTTTCCATACATCTGCTGTAAACCTGATCCCAACACCAGGCCTTACTCAAGTACGAATTCTCTTTCACGTTCACAGTGATTATGAACTCAGAGCCAGGGCTATCTTCAGCTGACCAGCCTCCATCCTCCAGCAAGTCTGTAAGTATGTCCTCTCCCTGCCATGTTACTTCCAGGATTCAAGTTTTTATTGTGTTTCTATGCCCTGGCACTGGGAAAATGTAAAATATGAATCCTTCCTGTGCATGGGGTAGGCCTTTTTCTCACTCTTTATTAAGCACCGAATTCAGAAAAGCACACGCTGTTCTGTCCCTCTTCCCTCATCATCTTGAGAAAATGTCCACCTAGAGCTTTGGCCACACTCTGGCAACTTTCCCAGCCCAAGGACAGAGGTTGGGCATTACAGCAAGGCAATATTTATTGGAAAGACAGCTTAAAGCAGCTCACAGTGAAAATCTTGGCTTCCTCTGGGCCTTGTAGATAGGTTTGCCTGAGTGGAGGGAAATCTGTGACTGTATTCTGTGGGTTTACAAAGACATTTGTCATTTGTTGTGCCCTTTAAGTGCAAGTACATAAAACTCCTGTGGAGTTATGGCTTGTTCCCTTGGCAAAGAGCAGCTGGACATCTCTGCTCCAGCCCCTATGTCAGTCAGGAGTCAGTACCCTGGGCTCGATGGGCTACCAGGCTTTCTCGTGCTGACAACAAGGGAACCTGCAGGCTGTTGTGCCCTTGTTGGTCACGTTCTTACTCTAGGCCAAGGACAGCCTTGTGTTTTCATGCTACCTGAAGGAATTGAACATTTTTTTCTCCTAAACTGACTGGTGTCTCTTGCGTGACTCAACTGTCTTAGGCCCCTATCTTTTGCCTAGCAGCTTTGTTGTTGTAGCACAGCCTCTGCAGAGGACACTGTCTCAGTGGCACAGACAACACAAGGGACAATCCACAACCTAAAGATGTAAAAGTACAGGGAAGAAGGGTATCTCTAATGCCACTTTTCCCTGATATTTTTGTCTTCAGAAACATTAGAGAGGGTCTGTGTCTCAGTTATGTTGTTCCTTGTGGCAGCTCAGGGGTTGCAGAGAGAAGAGAGATGCTGGGAGAAGGTAATGAAGAGATCAGTATTTGGCAAAACTATGACTTTGTCAGGGGTCGCTTAGGTGTCACATTAGGAAAAGGTTTTCACCCAAAGGGTGGTGAGGCGCTGTAACAGGCTCCCCAGAGAAGTGGTCACAGCACCAGCCTGACAGAGTTCCAGAAGTTGGACAATGCTGTCGGGCATATGGTGTGACTCTTGGGGTGTCCTGTGCAGGGCCAGCAGTTGGACTCAATGACCTTTGTGGGTCCTTTCCAGTTCAGCTTATTCTGTGATTCTATGACTGGTCAATTATGACTGTGAATTACATTCACTTCCTTTCTGCCATGGACATATATATTACCAAAGGAGACCTTTACCTACCACAAGTCACTCAATGCTGGTGATGTGGTTGGGCTGAGCAAAGCTAGATTTGACTTCAGCAAATCCAGTGTTGATGAAATGGCTCCTTGTTGGCCTCACTGTCTTGTGGTGTCCCGAACAGGCTACAGAAATGTCAGCAACCCCTGGGATGCTGTTACAGGTGACTGACTGAACATGCACATTATGACAAGTCAACAGGACCTGAAAGCCTAGCGCAATGTCCATGATGGCCAGCAAGAGATGCAAGAACTAGGATAAGCTGCATCATTTGGAATGGAGGTTGGAGGCAGTGTGCTAAAAAAGTTATTGTCCGCAGGCAGATGATGACAAAGAGAACTTCTGAATATGCAGGCCTCCAGCACACACCCAACATTGCCCGCATTAATGCCCATAGAGTAGGTCAAACATCCTATTCAACCATCCATTAGTCCCTATGTCATAATGGCATAGGACCCCTTTTCCTTCATTTGGTGAGCTATCACCTCAGGTTGACAATTTGTAGAGCCATGGGTCCAGAAGCTGGAGAATTTGTTTGACTCAAACAGTTAGTATTCCCTCTGGGACACTACAAGGTGTGCAGTGACATGGGGCAGATCATGATGGGATAAAAAGTGAACACCATGATGGTGCCTAGCCCTCCTGTGACAGCCTCAGTGATGAACTGTGGCTGCTACCCCTCGACAGAAGCTGATAGCTATCCCTCTGCACCCTTAGCCTTAAAGGCTGCATGCTGACAGTCTTGGATGTGTGCAAATTCACGGCACAGCAACTCACAAAATCTTCATGTGTATACAAGCACCTGTACCTGCTGCTGGCCTTCCCAGATGCAGAGAACAGCATGGACCCATGGAGTGTTAGTTCCCATCTCCCAGAACTGATGGTCTACAACAGGGAGGCAGGAATCTGTTAGTCACTTGCAGCCGAGAAAAAAAAATCTAAATAGCTCCTCAAAAACAGTGGGGCCAAAACTGCTTTTTCTCTCTGTCCAGATATACTGGGTCCCAGACTTGAGAATAGATAGGATTCTGGAAAAGGCTTGGAAAAGACCAGAAGAAAATCCAGCAGCCCACATCATAGGATCCCTGACAAAAAACATGCAATAGGGTAAGATGATGGGGGCTGGGTGCAGGCATCTAGGTAACATAAAGTTAACAGCTGAGTTCAACTTATTCTCTGTTCCTCAGGCAATTCCCACTGTCTCCCTCAACCTTTATCCCCCAAAAATGCAAACTGAGTATTTTTCCTTTCTGAGCATACTGAAGAAAGACTAGGGAACCATAACAGCTGCAGAGAAGGTCTGACTTCTACTGTCATTATTCCAAACATGTAAATCTTCAAGGAAGAAGTGAGGAGGACTGTGCAAGTGGATGCAGGAATCCCCCTCAAACTGTCACCAGGATCTGCATTATTCTTCTCTACCAGTAGCTCTACTGAATAGAACTGAAATAACTAATCACACAATCTCAGGTCATATGATAGGCCTCAAGCTGTATGATAGCAAGCATCTTGCATATGTACAGATGATAAATGTCCCCTGGAGTTACTGCTCAAAAGACCACTTTTAGAGTTTTCATCAGAAAGAACTGTCTCCTTAAAAATCTGCTCTTTCTTTTGAAGTCTGACAGAGTTCAGAACTGCTTGGTGCCTCTGTGTGCTGCAATGAAAGAAGTATAATCTCCTCCAAGGGGGGGAATAGGAACAACTGGTTTTGATATTAACTACATATCCGACTGTCATTGCATCTGTGATATTTCTGTTTTCAAGCTCCTCTTGATGGCTGCAAAGGTTGCGAACTGCAGGGGTACTGTATTGACCTGAAGTCTGTGGGCATCTTACAGCACAATGACAAAGTAACAGCAGCCCCTCCTCACCACCCGGCAGTCATGGGATCACAGGATCATTCAGGCTGGGAGGGACCTCAGGAGGCTAGGGGTCCATCTCCTGCTCAAAACAGGGTCAGTTGTGAGATCAGAACAGGTTGCTTAGGTTTTTAACCACATGACTCTTGAAAATATCCAAGGATGAAGACTGCACAGCCTCTCTGAGAAATCTGTCCCACAGCCCTCCTGTCCTCAGTCAATTCCTGCAGAAGCATAGAAGTATGCTCCACAGGGTCTTTGAGCCCAAAATTCTGAGAAAGACCACACTGGCTGGACAGACAGCCCCCTTGTTTACCAGCATGCCTTCACAAGGGCATGAGGAGGCCTGCTCCAGAATGCCCACACCCTCACCGTCCCATGGATCTCTTCAAAACCCTGGTCAGTACCAAGACAGGGTGCCCGTTCTCCTCATCACCTGCTCTGCCCACAGCCCTGTACAGCATCAAGATGCTCACCAGCTCTCTACTCCCACCGAGGTTATTGTACCCACCCTTGTCCCCCAGCTCCCCCTTCTCCTCCCAGTGAGCATTCACCAAAGTGTCCCCTCCTTGGATACTGCATCTGAATGGTGACAACACGGTTGCCAAGCAACCTGAATCCTCCAAGCAACCAACTATGGCAGATCGCAGCAACCCATTGCAAACCCCCTCCAAAGCTTACGCGCCTGACACCATTTTGTCTCTTAGCATCTCTTCCATCCAGCTGTAGCGCAGTTCCGCTCAGATCCATCCTCTTCTCTTCCCTCATCAACCAAGAGCACCATCCCAGGCACTCCTGCCACTTCCAACCTAAATTATAATTCTATGCAACGTACTAAAGGTCAGATCCCTCTCATCAGACCAAGACAAATGATTGAAGTGCCCACTACCTGCCTTAAGTCCTCCTTCCACTCATCAGGATTGTTGCAACACACAGAGTATTTCCTCCAGCCTCACCCCAGTCTTTCAAATGAAGCAAAATGTTTTTATCTGCCTTTGGAAACACCCCTTGTCCTTGCGAAACTTCAGCAGATGCAGTGACATGGTCATCCTGGGGAGGACAGTGGTTCAACCAGCCACCAGAGCCACAAGGCCAGCAGACCCCAGTTGGGCACTTTTGGAACAAGCTCCTCAAGGGCTGTAAACCACAATGGCAGGAAACACAAAACAGCAAGATCTACAAGTGACTATTTGCTGTTCTGTCTCTTCTGCTTTTCTTCAGGTGCCAGTCACAGCACCTCCTGGGACCAGCACTAGTGGCTCCCAAACACCAAATTCCTTGTCTCACAATCACGGAACTTCCTGTACAGGGGAGCTGGAGACAGAAGGTCATGTCTGTGTTTCGCTCTCCTGGAGTTTTTAAGCAGACACTGTGAGCAAATGAGAGGCAGTAAACTCTTGGAAGGCACTCATGGCACTCAGGAGAAACTGAAGGCTTGGCCTTGCTGCCTGCAGTCAGCTGAGTTTAGAGGGGGTGGAGACTTCAGGATAAGCCAGCTGCTGACTTCACTCAGCACAGATGAGAAAGAGGCTCCCCAGGCTGCCTTGGGCGATCTCAGAAACCACCCCAGGAGAAGGCTGAGCTCCGGGGCTTGCATGCTGGCACCATCAGCCTGGCCTGTGTGGGCATACGAGGGCAGCCCCAATAGCTAAAGGGCATGCTGTTTTTACCAGGTGCATCACCATTAGGGGTTGGGATCACCTCCATGGTTTGTTCCAAGTTGACCATCTAGGGACAGAAGACTTAAGAGGCTGCTTCTTTCCAGTGCACGTTGCCTTTTGTCCTGACTGAGGGACTTGGGGAAGGATGTTGGTTTCCAAACTGATTGCTAGGTTTGACAGGGCACGTCTACACTGCTCCATGATACAGTACACTGACATTAGAAAATCCTGATTGTGGCATATAATGATGCCAATGTGGCATTGCTCTGCCATTAATCAGCCCATGTGCACTAGTTTGCTGATAGGAATTGTGGATTTGGTCTGTCCAGACCTAGGCTACATATATCCACCTCCATCTCCATTGGCTGTATAGTCATGCCCTTGTACAGATGTATTTTAACCAAAGCTAACTGAAAGGGTTCAGATTAAGTAAACCAATCCTTCCACATAAAGAGGCTGCATAGACTTAATTAAATTGATAACTGGGCCAACCTGAACTAAACTAGTGCAAATTTGGGTATAGACAAGACTTTATTTTTTTATTAAAATCATTAACTAATCCAAGCTTTGATTGGCATTAACTGCATGGTAACAAAAATGAATATTCAGTCTGGTCTTCTAGTGTCTCCCTCTCCATCTGGCCTCAAACATAACACTTGAAAGAGCTGGACACACTCCTGAACCTGCCCTCAGAATTAGTATTTATTGTTTTCTTACCTGAAGCCCAAAGGACTCAGTAAAATTGCTGCTTTTTCCATATAAATAACTTTATGGAAGCATCTATACAACCATTCCTCACGGAGGAATTTGAGCAAGTCTCGCTCTTACAGAGAAGCTATAATTTTTGAATAAGCAGCAGTTAACCAAATAATTCTGTTCCAGCATCTCATCTATGGACCCAGTATAGGGATGATGGTATTATCCTATTTTTCTTTCTCAGCTAGTTAATAGGAAATCCCCTTTCAAAGGCAATTTCCATTTTAAATCACCCACATTAAGTGAGACATGTTTAATACCAATAAATCCGCTTTCTTAAAAGAGACATAGAAGCCAGGCTCATCGGCTGACTAAATCCTCTCCCCCCACCCCCATTCCTGCCTTGCAATCTGTAGATCTCGTGGAAGGGTGATCTAAGACAGCTGTAGTTAGCTAGCTACACTTCTGAGCACTAAGCTGCTCCTCGCTTTGTATTCACTCTGTGCCAAACCAAGGTCACAGGGACACGAGGAGCTAAAAGACTCTTCTTGCTGTGGGAGTTTCAGCCGGAGATGCTTGGAGGCTGGGTTTCCGCACACCTCCCGTGGGAGCTTCTCCCTACATCAGTCTCCCACTACAAGTCAGTGTGGGGTGAGTGCTATCTAAAGGCTCTGCAGATTAAATTACTTTTCCTCCTCAAAGCTTTTTGTAGCACACCGAGGAGAACCAGCCACCAGCTCCCAGAGGGATCACTGTGCCCAAAACACATGCCTTAAGGGTCCCTCCTCTTCTATGGGGATCCTACTCTATCTTCACCAGTGCTTCTCCTATCTAGGGATTTCTAGCCTAATTGCTCTTGCAGACAATTGTGCCACACCTTTGGCAGAGCAGTGGGTGGCAGCCTTTCCAGGTCTCTTGTGTGCCTAAAGCTGCAGCCAGCAGTGGGTAATGCTATGGCAATACTCCATCAGAAGCCAGAGAATGGTGACTTCAAAGGACCCCCACAAGGTCAGGGCTGCAGTGGCATAGGTATCTCACTGGTCTGACAGGAAGAGACACAGCTGAATAAAGTCCCTGTTGCTTCCCCCTGCTGAGACAAGTATAAGGAGCAAAAATTACAAAGACAAGGCTTAGGGGGGAAAAATCAAAACCAAGGTACAGCAGAAAAGCTTGGTTTGGCTGCTCTTAGGGCTGCCAAGCACTGCCCCAAAGCCACCCATGTGATCTTCCCCTGCCTCATCATGCTTCTCCCATAGCCAGACCTCCTGCTGGCAGAAATAATGCTGTGTCCCTGCAACGGCCTCTCATGGGAGACAACAGCCAGCTTCCTTCGTTGAGAAGAGATCATGACACAGCAGTAGGAATCCTGAAAATTACTTTGAAATCTTCTATCTGAAGCACATAAAAGTCACCGTGCATTTTTCCAGTTGAAAGTCTGAACTATTTATTTGGCAAAACAATTCTTGTTTGTTTGATAGCAAAGGGGTCCATTTGCTCTGGACACATCCCTGTTCCCCCACCACCTACGCAGGCCCCAGCCCTGCAAGCACCCCTATAGGTAGTGTAGTCATGCATGGGCATGACAGAAACACCATCACCATCAGCAAGTACCTACCTGTGTGTCTGTATGAAGGAGGGCCCCTCAGAGTGGTGAGACTGAGCCCAGTGACTGAGGAGGGCCCTTCAGTAAAGTCCCAACCCTGCAGCAGGACCCTTACAACCAGATCCTTCCTTCCAGGATCACTGCTCCAACAAAGCCTGTTGATAGACGAACATTTCAAAAAGAAGTTTATTTCTTTAACGAGCATAAAGGTAAGAACAGAAGACTCTTGTATTGTGCTTTATTGTTTAAAAAACCTTGCCCTCATTTTGCTCCATGAGTCTGTGGCCAACTGGGCACCACTAAGCAGCAAGCACTGTGGGAAACGGCCCTGCCTTTACTGGAGAAGGAAGCCATCCTTCTCCTCCTCCCTCGCAGCACTCTTTCCAGTCTAGATAGGATGGATAATTATATCTGTTTCCATGCTCTGCTTAGCCAAAATGGTATTTCTTAAACAATTCCATAAACACAGACAAGAGCACTTTGCTTTCAATCTTGTACTTATTTTCCACCTGATAATAAGACCCATTTCTTGACCCGAGAGTGAATAAACCTTAAAAAAAAACTTAATCCTGTAGTCAGTGGAGAGAAGGAGGAAGAGCAAAAACATGAGTTGAGGGAGCTTCATGGTTTTCTGCTCTGCAACTTGTCATAATAGGTCATAGCAGTTAGGTTACATTACAACACAAGACCAATGAATGATATGTAGATCAGGGTAAAGCATACAAAATTAATATAAATTCTATGCAACAACTTGCTTAAATACTGCTTCTAGGGGAAAATAAGTTAAGGAAACAGTGGGAGGGAGAGCACACAATCCTTATTTTCTGTTATTCCAAGACAATGTTAACCTGTTCAGTGGACAAAACATCTTGCTTGACCAAAATATTTTTGCTTTAAAAAGATGAATTAGTACCCTAAGTAACTTCTACCATGCCCCAGGGTGGAGTTAGGTGCATGCTAGAATGTTCCTATCTGTCTGTATCTGCACTGAACTGTTAAGCAGATGCTCACTGAGGAGAAAATAGACTGCAATAAACTGGCACTGACACAGATCTGAATCGCTGGAACTGCTCTAGAGATAAAATTCATTTAAGAAATGTGGTTTCCATTTCCATTTTCCTTTAATAAAAAGCTATTGAAACATTAAAAATATCTACTATTTCAAATAGCGTACTATACACATAAGAGAAGAAACAGACTTCCTTTTATTATGTAAAATGTAATACAGCCCGATACTGCGCCGCATGAAGAGGCAAATTAAAGCCCTTTTTCAGAGCAAGGAACAGATCCTGTTCTCATCTACAGAGCTGACCAACAGTTAAGGTCTGGTCCATTTCCAAAGCCGCAGTCAAGGTATGAGGACACACCACAGACCCCAGCAGGAGAACTGCACGTGGGAAAGAAGGGACCATACAGTGCAACGCACCCAAGTGGAGATCTCTAGCTATGATGGACTGCCCTTCCTCCCTCAATCCACCTCCTCTTTGGTCTTATTCTCAGTGCTCAATCCCAGTCACTATGAAGTAGGAGCCAGCACACTCTCACAACTTTAGCACAGCTCTTCCCAGAGTGGGGCAAAACTGTAGAACAGTCGATTCTTTGATGTTCATGCAAATCTCCCCAAGTTCTGTCCAGGCTGTTTCAACAGAATGTAATGAGCTCCTGTCCTGTGCAATGAGTAGTCACGACAAAACCCCAAAATTACATAGCTAAATCATTGTCTTCTCTCATGATACCAAAACCAGTAATTATTCTGCCAAATTAACCTGCCTCCAAATCAAGCCTTTGGTCCTGCACCCTAGGAAGATTTAAGAGTATGAATTTGAAGTACCCTTAGTACTCAAATGAGATCAGAAGCAGGAGTGGAAAGCTATAATGGAGAGCTATATGCCCCTGCATCCCCTCCCAATAGCCTATGTAAGCCAGGCTGACAGCTCCAGAGCTGGTGGTTAGTTGTCACACCAGCCTTCTAGAGATATGTGAAACCTGAACAGATACAGCACCCTAAATGCCTGTCATTATGTACCAATTAGCCATGCTAAGCTAATAGATGATCAGGTCTTCTTTAACAATGTGAACAAAGATCATCATGGACACTATGAATAGCTGCATAATTTCAACTCTGAAGAGACTTTTAAATACCATTTTTACTGGCTATGATCCCCCCCCCCACTCCACCTTGTATATTTCTCCTGGGAGACATTCAGCATCACAGTGCCCAAGTCCCATCTCTTCCTGGTCCCTTGTATTCATTGCCTTGCACCACCCTGTTGTACAAGAAACATGGGCCAAGGTGAAACATCATCCTTGTTGCTGCAGAAGGTTTCCAGGTCACTAGCAGAGGACAGCAACCCAGAATTAGCAAGAACATCAAGATTGCCAGAAAATTAGTTATGAGGCTCATAGCTATGCTGAATTTTTGGTCTCTAGGAAGAAGTTAAGCAGCCATTTCCTTATAGCCACACGTTGAACACTCTTGCAGTGGCGTAAGGAAAGCCAAAAATAGCAGTGCTCTTTTCAATAATGCCTTGAAAAGTATTTGTGATGGAGAAGAGCAAAGTGCCGCATTTGGGGGGGTTTCCTGATGCAAGACCCTTTAGGTTCTCAGGGAGCAGAAGGGGCAGGCTGCTCCACAAGGAAAAGCGAGGAAAGCTGGACACTGCAGGACCACACCATCACCAACACAGGCACAGCACCTGAGCAAAGCCAGTACAGCAGTTACCTTACAACCACAAATCAAGTCCAAGGTCAGTCCAGGAAACACAACAAGATTCATCAAAGGTGTGCTGCTCACTGCACAGCTCAGGCTCAGAGTAAGGCTGAGGCTAGAGGGCACCCCCAGGCCAAGGAGCAGAGTAGCGAGGGTGCATGGGTGGGGGTTCCAGGTGAGGTGACCAGGGCAATTGCAACCCACCAGAGCAGTGGGGCTCAGCAGCAGCTTGCAATACTCAGTTTCTCATGTATGGGCCGTGAGTCAGCTTCTATGGCTGCTGCTCCAAGTTTTTCACCTAGCAACAAGACAGACGGATGAATGGGGGGGTGTGAGGAGAAATGCTGAAGCAAAATGAGATGAGAAAGACAGAAACTAAATTGTCAGGGAGATTCAGAGAAAGATGTGGTGCCTGAAGCTGCTTGAGCTTCTAAAGGACAAAGTTCGTGGGTAGCAGAGTCCCTTCTGCACTTCAGCCTTCCTGGGAAAGCATGAACACCTCTCATGGAGTGAAGGATACATGCAGCTCTCTCTTGAGCCACACTGCAGGTCCATGGGCTCCTGTGCTTTGTGCATGTCAAAAGCTCTGCACCAGCTCATCTATGACCGAAGGCTTTGTCATTTGCAGTGCATGAGCTTACCCTGAATCTGCTTCTCACCAGGCAGCACAGAGTGCTCTGTCAAGGGGTAGCCACGAGGCAGTTCTTGCCATGCCCACTGAGGAATGACAAGTGAGCACTACCATAGCTGATTTTCAACTGGTTGAACTGAAGCCACTGGGAGGGCTGGAAGGCATGACGCCAAGAGCTGCTCAGGGGACTGGCCCCGTCCAGGGCCAGAGTCCTGTACCTTCCCCCAGGACACACCGTGCTGCAGCCTTTCCTGCTGGTGGCAGGCTTAGGATCAGGGAGAATAGCCAGGCTGCTTCACCACCTCTTCCCAGAGGAGAGGGTTCTCTCAGAGGCTTGAGGGTCAGCACTAGGGAAGGCTGTGCCTCCTCAAGCTCTAAAAAAAGCACTTTGTTCCCGCTCAGCAATTTTTTCCCATCTGGGCTAAATCCACTCTTAGAAAGAGATAGCTCTATCTCCAGGGAAACAGGCTCTCAGCGCTCACAGGGACTCAGCCAGCTCCCCCTCTCCTTTTGCTATGGGGTCACTTGGCAGCGAGGCTGAGGCACCCAGGCACCATGGGGCATTGGGCTTGTAGGGCCACCCCAGGTCTGGAGCTCTGCGAGCACAGGATGCTCCAAGGCAACATGTGCTGGTCTCTTTGCTGGAGCCACACAGGACCTTCGTGAGCTTGTCCAGATCTGGAGAGCTCACACAGAAGTGATTACAGAGATTGACCATGCTCAGAAGTCTCTCATTACTGAGACTGACTCGTGCAGTTTGCTTTGAATCTTCTTATTTCCCCAAAATAGCTTCATGTTCTCAGCACCAGTTTTCTTTACAAAATCACTCACTGCCCTCCTTCCCACCACAGAGAGCCAGACATGTCCTGCTCACCGAGAAGTCCTCCCCAGCTGCGCTACACAATCCCTGTTCCCCCTCACAATCACCCTCCATCCTCTCCCCTTCTGGCTACTGCAAGTCCATGGGATGCTTTGGGCAAGCTGGGGAGCCAAAACAGCTCAGAGGGAGTCAGGGTGACATGACAACAGCAGAGCTCATTGCAGAGCCCCAAAGGCCCCTATTCCAGTTAGCTCAGCCAGTTACCACCTCCTCCCCATGCCTGCCCAATCTCTGGGCAAACAATTCATGTCATGGTAGAGGAAGGTTTCACCTAGAAGTTTTTGTTTTCCCCCTCTCTAGGATCAACCCTCAAATCTGAGACCCAAGGAAATTACCCAGCAGCTACATTTTGGGGATCTGAAAGAACTACTCTGCACTAGCACCTGAGCTAGAAAGGAAACAACTCCACAAGGGTCTTCTGAGCTCCAGTCCCGCCACCCATGCATGGACATTTAGGACATGATACCTCTCTTATGGGTACTGTCCAAGGTAACCCACCCTTCCCTGCTTTGGGGACCAGTTTCCAAATCTGTGACCGCTGCTTTTTTGCTTAGAAGCAGAGACAGCCAGTGTACCCCACACTGTGTTGCAGGAGAGTTACACCCACGTTTCCACATAGCCGTGCCATCAGGTGTGCCCTGCTGGGACCCCAGTCAAAGAGGAGCAGTGGACACACTGCCTTCCTACCCCCCGACTTCAGGGCAGAGCACGGTGCAGGAGCCCAGCCCTGACACAATGCCCACCCAGAGTTCGTTGCAGGATCTGTGCCTTATCTCGCCTCAGCATCTGAAAGCAGACTTTGGCTAAATCCTACATGCTGCTATTTAAAGTAAGCCAATTTGTATTCATTCTGCTTGCTACATTCACCAGTTGTTCTGAATTGTGTTTGAAGCTGAAGGGAAGAGGAAATGTACAACAAGAAAAAATTATACACTGGTAAATTTTGTGCTAATCCCTTCTCCTCCCATTATCGCTTTCCCCTTTTTTGGGTTTCTTCTTGTTTTCTGTGTTTTATGTATTATTAGCTTTAGCATAATTTTGACTGAGAAAATACGTAGCTGATAGGACGGACTAATTACACTACCTAGAAGAATTAATTACACCATCTGTGACTGACAGTGGAGCCTGACTTGTTGCTTCCTGGTAGATGGAGCTACAACACCAGCTGCCCCGAATATTTTCCTGTAGAAGGCAAAGGAGGAATTACTGTAGGAAGCATCGTTTAAAAGCCATTACTTCTCTTTTTGAGCAATTTAATGTCATTGGGTGACCTAGCCTGGCTGGCCCAGTCAGGGATGAGGCTCATTTGCCTTCCCTTGTGATCTTTCTACAGATGTTTCTACACATATCCTGGCCCTCTGTCACTAGCAATTAAGCGGCTCAGTCAATCCTAAGAGCTAAAATGGGTCAGGGCCCATTTTCAAGGCAAGTGGCGCAGTGTGGCTGATGCCCCTAGAGCTACCCTCCTCTTCTACCCCTTCACATTTCCTGGAACCACCTCTCTGGACAAAGCCATCGATGAACTAGAGCCAGGCTTTGCCTGCAAGTTGGCACAGCCTAAATACGTTTTGGGGGCTGCACTAACAGTGTGATGGTCAGGATCATCACAGGACATCCAGTGCCCTGACTCTGCCTGGTGTTCTCACAGAGACTCCGAAGATCAGCATTTGCTGTTGTTCACCAGCTATGGCTGGGATGGGAGGGAAGGTTGTTCCCTCAGCATTCACTGTGCACAGACAAGAAGCCACCACACCTCAGGGGGAGCAGGGAGCTGGAGGCAGCGAGGTTTTGCCTTCCTGGAAAGACTGCATCTGTTACATGTTCACCCACGGAGCCCCATCTGCCTGCTGCTGGCCTGCCGTCAGCAATGGACTCTCGTTGCAGCCCTGAAATGACTGTGGCAACTTCGGTGTCTGCAGCCAGCTGAGGATCTGTCCTGGTTTATATCCTGGCTTACAATGGGCCTGCTGAAGACTGTCGTGGCTGAATGTGGGTGATGGAAGATCTGTGCAGATGCACAGCCTTGAATGTGTGTTTTCAGCTAAGGAAGAGGAGTCGTGCCCACATAGGTCAGGAAATTTTAAGTAGTCATGCTTTAAGGTAGCTGTTCCTGCCCTTTTTACCTCCAGCTCTGCTGCAGTTCTTTTCCTCCTACTCGTCTTTTAAGCCCACTCGATTTACGCAGGGTAAGCTGCACTTATGTTACAGCAAACCTCTTGCCTGCATAAACATACCCCTAACCAAAATTCAGGACCCCAGCATACAACTGTACATATACCCTCTTGCTATTGTTTGTCAGGCACACATTACATAGACAAAAACCCTCACTTTCCAGCTCTTGATCCCTAGTTTTAACCAGGGATCTGGCTTCTCTCAATGCTGAACAACTTAGTGCAGTGATCCTTAGCCTGAGAAACCTGAATTCTTCTCTAGGTAATCAAGGAAGAGCTTGAGAGATCCACTGAGACCTTATGTTTGCCTGACTCAGTTTCTGCCCTGGGTTTTGAACAGCTTCCAAACCATATTTGGGTTAAGCCTCTAAGCAACACACACTAGCAGGACACAGACAGATCCTGGGGAATTCCCAGGTTCTCACAGGGGAGGTGAGCTTTATTTTGGAACTGATACTGGGAAGGGTCTGTGATGGCAACAAAGGACTGTCAGTGCACAATAACGCTCCGGCCTTAACCTGTAGGCAGGGTGTTGAGAACAGCCCACAACTCTCTAAAGGTCTTTTTTAACATCATGAAATTCCTTGGTGGGTGCTGAAATAACAAGGTACTAGTCCTGCACTGCCAGAGCAAGGACTCACACCTGGCTTTTAACAAATATTTGCATAGATGCATTTCACATGGGACAAACTTCCTGAAATCTTTCTCTTCTGGAAAGGAGAGGACCTACAAAATTTGGTGGTTTTTCTTTCTTCCTCCCCAGGTAATCCTTGTGCCTCTCATTCTCATTGAAAGAAATTCTCCACCTCCAAATTGGGAGTGCTTTTCTTTGCAGACTATGGCCACGCCCAGCTCCAAGGACATGTCACCAGTTTCTCTGGGAATGACTATTTTCTGCATCTTGCCAAGTTCTGTATATGTGGGTGAAGGATGGAAGAAGAGCAGGCTGGAGTAGAGATGGAGAGCAGAAAGGAGATATGGCAGTGAAGAAAGAGGAACAATAAGCCAGAGACGGTCTAAGGAAAGGGTCTCTATATGAAGTAAAAGGACATCTGATGAAGGGGAACAGTCACTGGGCAACAATAGGAAAAATCTGAGGCACAACAACAGCAATGCAATGAGTGAGCAAAATGATAGAGGAAAAGAGGAGCAGATGCACGGAGAAATGACAGGGAGACGCAGTCTGCTGTTTGCAGTTCTGGAAATAGTGATGGGGTGAAGGATTTGGACCTGCTACAGGATATTCAGGCACATGTTTCTCAAGAAGCTCTTCCTGCATTTTCAGCTAGGTATTTCTGCGACCTTGAAATGTCACTTTATTTCTTTATACCTTCGCTTACTTTCCTGTCATTTAGAGGTAGTGATAATATTTCAATCACAAGAGCATGGGTATACTTAAGCAAAAAGCTTCAAGATCATGGGTGAAACTGCAAAGTATTGTTACATTTCATCAGATTTCACACATGTACAGACATGGTCAAATGACCTTGTATATCAATAACAACACGTATGTGGATTCAAATATATCACAAAGATATGTATGCCTTATTTATTTAGGCCAAGCTGACATTTCATGGTTGCCTAGTTACCAGAGAACAATAATGAGAATCTACTCAGTATATATTGCACGATGAAGGGAAGGGAGGGGGCAGATGGGTATCACGTCAGATACAACCACTTGTCGGGTAGGTTAGCCCTTTTGGTGAGAAACAGAGAAAGGCAAAAGAGATCAGAGCTGAAAGGAATTCAGACAGGGAAGCAATAGGCTGGGGCACGTGGTATGTGTGGTTCTTGGGATTCCCATGGCATGTCTGTGAGAATGAATCAAAGCTCAGGTCACTGGAAGTTGTGAAATGTTCGTTACTTTCGTGAGGTATTCCAGGTCTCAAGTTAAACAGACATTAGGAACATCGTTAAATGGTTACAAAATCTGCCTTTACTTACACCAGACCTCTACCTTCATCCACACCAGTACTGGTACCCTTTCTTCAAAATAAATGTCTTTGCTAACTGTAAGGAAGAAGGAGGTTGTCCTAGGTTGCAATGTANGGTTTTGCTGGTCAGAACAAAAAAGCACCACAGTAATCAAAATCAGAAAGAAAGTGCATTTTTCCATTCCAACTGCATTAATTTTCTCCAAGATTTGCCTCTACTGCAGCTCCCAACCATTTCAAAATTTGCTTGGCCTGATTTTGTAAACTTATGGAGGAGCCTTAAGGTTCAGAAACTCATCTGACTGTTTCATTTCATGCTAATGGTAGTCTGTGCAAATTTTTTGATGGGAAAAAATCTTTCTCAGATTGACATCTCGTGTTGCCAGATCTCATACAAGCCCAGAAAGCTTAATGAGGGAGCTTGAATTCATCCCAGGACACCCTGAGAGTGGTTTATGGTTCAACATTCCCTTCGGAATAGAGATTCTGGAGTTCAACCTTCCCTGAAGGCACGTCTAATAGCAGACGAAGAGGTTAAGACAAAAAAAATTAAAGATAGAGTGTATTTGCAACTATCCATATATTAAAAATAGAATGCTAAGCTTAGAGACAGAAAATCAGACTTTCGCTATAGTTAAGCTGCCAGAAGTTCACTCTCTGCATCATCCAGCTTAAAAGATGCCAGAACACAGTCCTTGTACTAGAGATGCAAATGTCAGGCAAGACCCTTGTCCTGGGTTTTTCTCAGACGCTTACTGGGTATGTTACTTACCTTAAATACATAGCTCCCTCACAGAGTTCCACCGAGAGTTAAGGCTTCTTTCCATACTCCTCAATCTCCAAGAACTCCCTATGACTCATAACATTAATATTTAATCAAGCTATGTTAACATTTCTTCCAAATGATTATTGACTGTCCTAACTTTAGAGATGCTGTTGTTGTCCCTTGATCATATCTAGGAACAACTCCTGACAAGATAGTTAAAAAACCTCTTTGCTGATGAAGTTAAACACCAATGTTTAACTTGGCTCCAAACAAGCCATTTTAAGGTTCTTAAAGAAATATTGCTAAGACTGTCAAACCATATGTCTGGTACCGGACCCAAAGGACCACCCAGCCCAGTGCTCTGAATACAGCAAGAACCAGCAAAGGCTTAGGAAAAGACAGCGTAAATATACAGTGATCCTTCTCCCACTGTATTCTCCCAGCAGCCAGATATCTGTGGCTGAGAGTTTCCTGAGCCAAAGATCACATCTGCATCAATGAGTTTAGTAGATCTTAATGGCCTTCTTTTTTTTTCCCATAAATGTGTCAAGATGCTTTCAGAACTATTTATAATTTTGCCCTTCACACCATCCGGTGAATTCCACAATTTATCCATGCACCAGATGAAAAAAAAAGAAAGTGCCTCTTTTTGATTTTGACTGATAAATTTACTGGGGATTCCTACTCTTCATATTAAGAGAAAACAGTAATTTCCTGCCGATCTCTGTGATCATCCTAGACCCCTGTCATGCCCCTACTCAGATATCTCTTCTCTAGGCTGAAAGTCCTAACACTCTACCAAATAAAAGGGAGGGTTTGAATCTTGCTGCCTTATGAACTGAGATACTGAAAAGCATGAAGAAGTGTAGAAAATTATATATATATATATATAAAATGAAGTAGATATACATTATACAAACATATTAATGAGATTAGCACACGCAGTTCATTGCAGGCTCCTCATGAAGACTGGACAGAATGGCAAACAATCAACTTTGGGAAGAACAGTGCTCAGGAAAAATCATGCCTGCCCCACTACTGAAGGATGTTGTTACATTAGAGCACTAAAAGCAAACATTTTTTTTG
>VYZQ01023963.1:26751-54986 GCA_013400655.1 Mystacornis crossleyi
AAAAGCAAACATTTTTTTTGTAATTCAAATCAGTTTCAGCTAAGATAAACTGATCCCAGAATCAGCTGTACTGCCAAAGATACCAGATATCTGCTGTATTTCTATCCAGCCAATTACCAAGCCTGTTACACATAAGGCTGGAACCCACTCAGCAAAAGTGGCTCTGGTTGCCTGAAATCTGATCTAAATTACAGCTCCAGAAAATTTTAGATCAAGCTTAACTGAGAAAGGTTTTTAACTACTTTGAATTTTGGAGGCATATTCTCCAGGTCTGGAGTTTGGGTTTTTTTCTGTACTCATATACCCAGGCAAGTACAAAATATTGCTTTTTAATCCCCTCTGCAGGACGAAAGTTGCCTCACCAACCAACCTTCTGGAGCTGTGCCATAAATCATGCTGTGAGCCAAGTGCACAACATATAGGAGCTAAAGAAACTACAAAAGAAAGGCAAAGACCTGAAAATGTCCACTGGCAAATTATAACTGAACTTTGCTTTCTAGCCTATATCCTCAAAGGTTGTGGTAACTAAAGTCAGATGCTTTTGAGATATTGAAGTGACCCTTGACTATTACTGTCTACCTACTTAGCAAGGCTTATTTACTTCATGTTCATCATGCAATCTGAAATCATCCAATAATAACTATTCTAAATAAGTCAACCACGTTTTCATATTTAATGTACATACTGTAGCTAAATAAAACCACTTTTGAGGGGTAAATAATTGCAGAGGAAGAGAAAAATTCAAGAGTGTAGGCTATGAAGATGCACTTTCAGCTGAAATTTTTTAAAAAGCAATTAGTTGAGGCAGAAAAGCAGAAAAACTGTTCTTATATGGCTAAATCAACACTAGAGGAGGGTTTCACACTAACTGTGGTAGATAAGTGGAGGAAAGCAAGTTTGGTACATGAGGGGAGGGGTGGGAAGTGGGTTATGGTCTAAAAGATATAACAGACAAAAGCAAGGAACCTGAACCATGAAGTTGCCTCATGCTGAGTCTAGAGGGAAGTCCTTTAAATTCCTCTGTTGAACAGCTTTTGCATTTGTAGTGGGGGGGTAGAACTTACAAACGGGGTATTGTAAGGATTAATAGTGTGGAGAGGTTTAGGAATATAAGTGCAGTACAACCAGTGAAAAAAACCCAGGAGCTGGACTCCAGAAAAGTCACAATAAGGTCTTCATATTTTTCCCTCTGGAAAGGCTGCTATGTTTGAACAGTCTTTGGAGCGCTCGATTCCCAGCTCCTCAGCATGTAACATTCACATGTTACCAGTGAGTCACCAGCATTCCCAAAAGCAGATGGTGACTTTGGATCACCTCTGGAGTAACTCTGGCCACTTAGAGATGGAGAAAATCCAGCTCCTCCTCACAAGTGTCCGTAATTCCCTCTACTCCATGCACCTCCTCATCTGCAAGACCAGCAGTGAATTATTAACTTCTCAGCCCCACCTCTCCTGATGTTGTTCCCAGCCCAGAGGAGTTACTTCCTACTTCTCCCCCTTATTCCTTGGCCTGCCTCTGCTGAGATTCCTCTTTGCTCTACGGCCCCTACCACAGCCTACCACATAGGTTGCAGGGAATCAAGGTGGAATAGGGTGGGGTGAAACTATACAACCTCTGCTGCATTCAAGACTTCCTGATTCTTTCTTGCCAGGGGGAGAGAAGAGTTTGGAGTCCCACTTTTTCCCTTTTCCACACCTACAATGCCAAAAGTGAGTGGAGTTAAATGAAGTCAACTCGTTTTAGCTGAAGGTGACAAGGGAGGAACACTGCACAGAATATCTGTTCCCCTCCACTGTCTGCCCACATGAGGTCCACTGTCCTTCCTCCCAGTTCAAAAGCAGTTTTCCAGTCTTTTTCAGAATCTACCAAAAAACAGTAGCCACCTCCTCAATTAAACTAGGGTCATGGTCGAGAGCTATCAACTGTCCAGAGATGTCAGGCAGCACAGATGCAGACCACAGAGAAACAGTGTGAGGTGATGAGGGGACCTTTTGCAAACAGACCAGCCAGGTGGGCAGGCTAAGCAAGACCAGAAAAGGGTGTGAAATAATGAAAAAATGCAAAAATCACCTCCTGAATCACACAGGAATTGCTCCATTGGAGAGAAGAGGAGAGCAAACCTGAAGAAAGATGTTGCAATGGACAAAGAGGATCTGAATTTTAAAAGTAAGGGTTTTTCTGGAAGTACAATTGAGACAATTGGTATGTGCAGGTCACACACATTATCCTACCTGTAATGTCACCACCTTGGGGTTTGTTCCCACAGAAATAGCCCACGCTGGATTTGGCCGGCAGTGGATGAGCAGCATGAGGAAACAAAGCAGGAGCTGTGTTGGTGGCTCTGCAGACAGCGCTCTGTCACCAGAGACAGCTCTGGATGAGCACGTCCCTGAAAGACTGTATCTGAGGATGCTGTCTGCCAGATGGCCCCAAATTCTTCCCAAGGCTTTAGAGTTTGTCATGATTCCATCCATTTTTAGGACTATGAAGCCCTGCCTCATGCAAAAAGAGGCTTGTCCTGCTTTACGCGGTGGTGAGGCAGTGTCTCTGAGAGCTCTCAGCACGGGAGACTGATGTTTCTACCCAGCATTCGCAGGTAACCCTGCTCACACCAAGGGCAGCTACCAAACACTCTTATTTCAAGTGAAGAGGAAGCATGTCTCCCCAGCTCGTAAGAAATATGCCCTGTAGTGAGGCAGGCTGGGTCAGGAAAATGGTCAGTTCAGAAAAAGACTAGGAAGCAGTGGTTTGTAAAGCCAGAGTCATCTAGGACCACATCTGATCTCAGGGGAGGAGAACACCACCAAAACAATATGATGTGCAACAGACCAGAAGTGATAAAAAGGAAGAAGAAAGAGGAGAAGATCAAGTGGAAATAGGAGGATGTTGAGAGGCAGTAAAAAACAGAAAATGAGATGGAAAACGCAAGCCGGATAAATGCTATTCTATCCCCCCTCCTTACTGAGCAAAAGCACTTTGAAAATAAGTCATTATTATTATTATTATTACTACCAACATAAAGAAATAATCCCACTTTTGCTCTATCATCTGTCCGTTTGGTTGAGAAATGTCAGATGCTCAGGGAGGGGAGGAGGAAAGGTTGACATCAGACAACATCCATTTGTAAAATTGTATCTGCCAGTTTCCCAGCAGCTGCGATCTCCAGTTAATATCAGGAGTGAATGTGAAAGGTTAGACAGAGGGGAGCTGGGGGTGGAGGAATGATGATTTTCAGTTCTCCACAGCAATTCTTGGCGCGGGAGCCAGCATTTGATAACGAATTGACTCAGTCGCTAACTCACATAGGCTCCCTCTCTAGTAATGGACTCCAGTCTCATTAGCAAATACAATTGACAGTAAAAATAAACACACTTGCACCCTCCCCCTCGTGTGCTGCTGACACAGCCTTGATTGATGGATCTCACAAGCACATCAATGAAAGGAGAGGACAGTTGCTGTTATCAGTCCGCTTGAACACAGAACGGAGCTAATAATAATATCTTACTTTTACACAGTTTCTTTCTGTCACGATCCAAAGCCTCATAGAAAACAGAGCAGTCTAGCAAGCTCTGTCTGGTTTGCAGTAAGTAATTTTGAGGAGGGACTCTCATTTTAAACTTCTCTGTTCAGTTGCTCAAAGGAGCCATATTTTAAATTTATTAATTTTCTGCTAGCACTGACAGTGAACAATACCCAGAGTTAACAGCCTAGAAAAGAGAACAACAGAAAGCAGCCAGGCTTTGTTTTGTTTGCAAAATAAACAAATCTCAAAGAGTTCCTTTGGTTCTGAAGCATGACTGCACATACCTGGGCCTCATCCTAGTGATAAAGTACTCTGGTGAACCTCAGGAAAAATTTTCAAAGACATTATGCCTGAGTTATCTGAGAATGAAAGGGAGAAAGATGGAAGAAAGTATATTTACAGCCTTTAAACAAATAATGAATCAGATCTTTTTGCACTACTGAAGTGCAAGTAGCTGAGATGGCACTTCGGTGAGGAATTGTCATTACACCAGATCATAATGAAGAAAAAAAGGCATTACCAATGTACACATGCAGTAACACCACAACATTATGCACAGAACATGCCTAGCAGTCTGCAATAGCAGATGCAGTTTTATACAGAAGCAACCACTTCCCATCAAAGATTACGCATTGCAAAAATTCCAGCAAAGGGCCATTATGCACATACTCCACAGGCTGCATCTGAAGGCACTGTTTAGAACAAGAGCCATATGTACATCTCCCAGCACGCAGTGTTCAGTATGCATTATCCCTCTTCACGCTACTCACTGTACAGATCCTCCTGCCTGAACTGTCAGCTGCAATCTCACCGAAAAGGGCAAGAGAGTTGAACCCATTCCCCTCGTGTTTAATATCACAGTCTGGAGTGCAGTTTCACTCCTTGGTGAGAGGGTTTCTGACAAGGCCCCACGTTTTCCACAGCAGCAGAATTTTCTATACAATACATTTTACTTCCTCTTAAACAGCAGGACTGCATTCTTCAGATAATGACATTCTACTCTAAGATTGTAAAGAAACCTTAAAATACCAAACAGATGTAATCTGATGCCATGCTGCCCTCCTGAATCCACAGTCAGCATGGAAGCACCCTTTTCCATTCTCCACCAGGGAGGTTTCATGCCTGAGCCAGCTCTGTGGCTCTTCAGTACATGTGAGAAAGGCATAAAATCTTCCTTTTTCCTTACTGGCATCTAATGCTAATTAAAACAAAATTATTAGCTCTATCATTAAAGGTTCCCTTTAATGGAGAAAACAGATGAACAAACCAGGGCTTCCTTAGACCCAGTACAGACAGTGGCTGATTTACCAAACTGCAAGTTACAATTGCTTCTCTCATTGTTTTCCCCACTGGCTGGTTCAGCAGCGAACTGCAACTGGTACAAAAACTCATTTCACATTGAAAAGAGAGATGCTGTGCAAAACAAATTCAATGTAACCTCAATATTATTAATGAAAAGAACACAGCATTACCCAAACCTTATAAATTTATATGTAAATACTTTTTTTTTTTAATTCTTCTACAAATTGCACGTGCTCTGCAAAGTAAGGAGTTTTCCAGCAGCATTAAAACCCAGTCACTGGGTCTTGAGTTTTGTTTCTAGCAGCTGGATGGCAAGGCCACCTCAGACCTGGTTCCTGCAAATAATCCAGCCTGGCTGGTTCTTGCCCAGCCACTTCTTATCTCTTCTGCTTACCCAGCACATTCCATCTAATGCCATACGTTTCCCAGCAATGCTTCTATACAGCAGTCTGTGGACATCATCTTGAAGCCTTGAAGGAACGGGCATCAAACTCATCTCAGCTAAAGTGGCAGTCATGAGTTGTGTTAGGGACTGGAGACTGCCAAAATCTCAGTCCCTTAGAGGCTTAAGATAGGATTTTCTGCATGGACGAAGGTCCTGAGGAAGCAGAGAAAAAGTGAAAGGGTTTTGTCAGGAAGGAGGAAGAAGAGGAAGGAGAAATAAGCCAATCCCCACCTATAAGTTCAAACCATGAAGAACACACCTATTCTTCCTGAATGCTTTGATGTAGAGATTGAAAGCCATCATTTTCCATTCCGAGTCTAACCGTGACACCATGTTTTGCACAAAAGCCCATCTGTTGTTGATGCTCAGTGTGCTCGACAGTTCTCTATTCCCCTCCACCACAAGCTGTTGCTGTGGGGTTCAGTTCTTCTCCTCCCAAATCTCATTTGCTTTCTGCAGCCAACAAGCTGCAGCTCTGAATGACTCCTAAAGAGAACAGAATACATGTAGCTTATGACCTTGCTGATGGAAGAATTAGTTTTGTAACTTCTACCTTTTTTTCTTCTAGCGTACAGGAACTTCTCTGTGTACAAACACCCCTTTATTCTTGTACCCAACTGCCCCAGATTCTTGCACCTCCTACTTCCTGTGTAGCATTCAGCACATCCTGCCTTCTGGGACAGACCCTTCTGATAACACCAGGTGACTAGAATAGGAGAAGTTTTATAATAGAAAAGTTTGTTTGTTTTAAATCTATATTTATCATGCCAGTGTGCAACAGAGAAGATTTAATTAGCCAGTGAAGCTCGCCTTTGGTATTCATTTTCATGAATACAGTAAGAGTTTTGATGCATGACTTCAGGCTACTACAACAAACAAAGAAAACACACCATGAAATTAAGAAACATAATGCTATACAAGAGACAACACTTGGCTGGTGTTACACATTTCACTGAGAAATAGGCCACCACCAAACCTGGATCAAGCTGCCTAAATCTGGGGATATATTTTAATTCAGATCAAATTTTTGCACTGTAGTCTCAGTTAAATGCTGGAAAGCAGTTAATCACATGTGAGCTGCTGCACAGGACCCTGGGTGAAAATGAGGAGAGAGAAGAAAGCATGGGTGACTAAATAAATGACCCTGATGTGACACATTAACAAAACCCCAAGGTTGTTTTGCATTATTTTGACAGCAAGGGCTGCAGAAAGACTGCTGTGCCAACCAGGACAACACCAGAACACAGCATGACCCTGCCCATATTTCTGCCATGCTCCCTGTTATGGGTCTGCACAGATCTGAAGCGGACTCACCTAGCAGCACAAGTGCTCACACAGCTCTTTGGAGCATAGGTAGGTCCTGCTGGTGTCAGTGACGTGGTACAGACGAGTAATACTAAGAGTCAGCATCAAGAGTCAAAGCTCATCTCTTCTAAGCAGTTGCAGAATGGCATCCTTCGGATAGCCAGGCCACTTCCCAGTGAAGGAGGTCTTCAGGTCTTCCCAGATATACCTTTGATCCAGTTCTAACTGTCACATATGTCTTGCCTGACCTTCTCTGATGAGCAGAAGTTAAATAATACATTTGACTTTGCAGGTATGTCATAAGGATTCATTATTTAACATTCACATTTCCCTCTATGTACTGCTGTGTGATGCCATTTATTATCTTTCAGTCCTTCATTCATGTTCAGAGGAGGAATGAAGCACAAAAACCCAATTTCAGACTGCCCAGAGGAAAACTATCCAGCCCAAATTTCTAGAAACTGCTTTCAATTTTATCTACCATGATGTCTAGATAATAGACTTTTTCTCCTAAGTTTCAGAAATGCCAGTAACATGCAACCTGAAGGAGCAGCACTGCATCAGCAAGCTTTACCAGGCATGATTCTGCAGGCAAATTCCTTACCGCTTTACTGTGCTTGCAGTACCCATTAATGCATGACTGTCTTTCCCATTACCACTTCCACATAGCACAGAGTGAGAAAGAAAATAGCACCTGCCAGCAGACACCTGGGATTTTCATCCAGGTGTGAGCAGCTGGGGCTCTTTCACATGACTCGGGTTATGAGGGAGCAATATTTGGAGCATATGGATGAGGAGCAGTGTGGGAAGGTCTTACCAAAACTGGCTCTCTCACTTCAGGGCTGAAGAGAAGATTTCATTCTCCAAGAGCTGCCAATCTAGTACTTTTCTGCTAGTGATAATATTTCCTAAGTTTATTTTTAAACTTAGTGAAGTATGTGCTACCTAACAATGTATGTCTGTTCAGTCTCACAGAAAAAGAAAAAAAAAAGAACAAACTACTGAATATCAAGCACTGCAAGCCAGAATCGGGTATAACCAAATTCTAGCTTAATATGTTTCAGGTATTCCATTTAGAGCTTCTGATCTTTCAAGGAAATAGGTTTTCCCCACTGAGAAATGTATATGCAGTGAAATTAAAGCAACTTTAGCCCCATGTGAACCAAAAGTAGGTTGGGCATCTATTTTAAATAATCACCCAAATGTTAATTTTTCATGATGGAAGGAAGACCTGGGAAGAAAGGAATATTCTCTTCTTCTAACCCATATGTTCACCTCCAAACTACTGTCTTTGCTACTCAAGTCCAGGGTGTAATACAGCACATGGTTATATGCATAAAACCCAACTGCTGCTATTTGCCATCTTTAGAGACAGGGCAGGGCACAAGTGGCCTGGAGAGTCCTCTTTCAATATTTGGGGCACCATCCAAGTGCTATCTAGCATAACAGGAAAACAAGATGCCAGGGTGAGGGGGGAAAACCCAGCGTATATACAAGCCTTGAAGCTCAGACCCTTCTTCCATCTGAAGTCCATCCTCCCTCTCCCCTTCTTCACTTGGGAGGCAGATCCTGAGGGAACACTGGCATCCCAGGTGGCCACAGGGGCAGGGAGCTGCGTCTCAGCTGGTGTGGGACTTCTGCCACCCCACACTGGCCCTCCATGAACAAGACAGAAAAATAAATCCACAGGCAAAGGAGGAAGGCAAGTGCTGCTAAGTGGCTCATTGGTTTCTATGGCAACTGGCTCCGATCTACTCCAGCTGCTTACCCCACAGTCCCTCTGTCACCCTATTTTTAGCTGAGAAATCAAAGAAAGAGGAAAAGTGGTGGAGGTTTGGGGAGGAGAGGGTTGGGAGACCTTCTTGGGTTCTGCAGAGAGAAGGTTAATACGGATGCAGCCTTGTCTTGCTTTTAATCACAAGTTAAATTCCCTGTGGGAAGGCTTCCTAAGGGATTCCTCAGACCTGATGCGCAGTCAGATCCCACATTTGCCACAACCATGAAGCAGCGTGCAAGAAAGGCAGCCCAGCCATCCCTTCCTAAGCATGAGAAGCAGCTGGGCTGTGAATTTGACCTAGGCATTGACACCGAAAAGCGCAAGAAGGATCTTCTACTAGGGAAAAAACTCCCCTCCCACAACCCAACACAATGAAGTGATGGAAGTCATGACACCAGTATTTTAATAGCTCATTTCCTCTTTTAAAAAAAAATGTTGAATCTGTCCATGATCCCTCTATTCTGCATGGTGCAAGAAAATCCTCACAATGAATGCAACGTTTTGCTCAAATATCTCATTAAGGGAAGATCCAGAACCAAATTTACCTGGGCTGTACCAAGGCTAAACTTTAGTTTGTGGATTTTGGTGTTGGAGACTTTGGTTGCTGAGCTTCAATATATCTGCTGGTAAATCTAGAAGATATCGTAGCCTGCAGTTTCAGTAAGCATAGGAGTGTGTGTTGGAAAAAGCATGGATCCTTTGGCCTCTTCTGACTGACTACAGAGTCACCAAATCACAGAATAAGCTGAGTTGGAAGGGACCCGCAAGGGTCATCGAGTTCAATGCCTGGCCTGCACAGCACCATTCTGAAGAGTCACACCATGTGCCTGAGAGCACTGTCCAAATGCTTCTTGAGCTCTGTCGGGCTGGTGCCTTGACCACTGCCCTGGGAAGCCTGTTCCAGGGCCAAACACTCTGGGTGAAAAACCTTTTCTTGATATCCAACCTAAACCTGCCCAACACAGCTTCAGGCTGTTCCCTCGGGTCCTGCCACTGGTCACTACCTGCCTTTCTGAAATGAATGTGCCCAAACACTGTGAGATACAACTATTTTGACATATATTTCTAGCTTCATTCCTCTCCTTCTCCCTAGAAATTCCAGAAGTTTTAAAACAAAATGTTGCAACTACCCTCCAAATAATAATGCTTAAATTCCAAAGAAGGCAGAGTGATGCCGTAAACATCTATATTCACATTTTTCATTTCAACTGCCGTGACATTTGATGCTTGTATCCAAGCTGTTCCTGCTAACAGGACTGTGGAAGTTTACCTTTGCACCACACATTTTCACTTGCTGCCACAAGAAGGGATATTGATCTGTGTATCTCTGCTCACACAGCAAGGCTTTCCATTTTGGAGCTGTGATATTGTCAGACTAAGAGGACATGGAAAAGATCAATGATTTCTAACAATGATCACTTTTAGGAGGAAGAGCATTGGTAAAATGACTTACTAGTCCAAGTATCACATTTGCAGTCTATGCAATCAGTTCTATATCCTGGCAGGCACTAACTCTTTTGCTTTTGATAAAAGCAGTATATTGGGAGAGAATCGTCCACTTTAGAAATGTCACTGGCTATGGCATGTGATGGTATATACTTTATATAAATGGAGTAGGTTGCAGCCTTACAAAACTTTGTAAGTGCCAGGGCCCTAGGAAGGCCGGGGGCTCCACAGGGACATCCCTACATCCCAGCCGAGGAGCAGAGCATCTGGGAGTCACCACGGGCAACCCCATTCCGTGGCATCAGGTACCTCTCTGGAGCAGCGGGGCCATGACCAGGCAGGGCAGAGCTGTGGGGAGCTGGAGAGCAGCCCTGCTGCAGCATCACTAGGGCAGAGGCTGATGGCTCTGGGGGCCTGAGGGCCTGGGACCTGGGCAGGGTGGAAGAAGCCCCACGAAATGCTGGGCAAGGACAATCAGGACTGTTGGTGTCCTCAGAGCCCTTGAGAAGAAGTTGTAAAAGGCAGCTCAAGAAATATTTTAATTCCCAGGAATTTGGAAGCTGGCTTACTCCATAAAGCTACTGGGATTTTTTTATTTCCATTTGTGGCCTCCAGAACATAGAGTGGCAATGCGCCTCATGGATTAATCACCACTGTGTGAAGTAGCCAGATACTGCATTTGCCAGTTTTTCTCAGAATTGTCCATTGCTAATTTCTGGAAACACATGAAGAAAAGGTGTTCCCAGCAAGACCTCTTCTGATACATGTTACTTCAAACATTTTGATCAAGTCCCTTCTGACTGAATTTCATTTCTTGAAGCCACTACCAAGCTCATCCTCCCAGGGAACCTTGTAAAATGCATTAACAAAATCTGCTCTGGCAGGAAACAACACGCTCACCCTATAATTCTCCTGCACCTCTGCACAGTCTGAGGGACTGTCAGGATGAAAACCCACACAGGAAAGCAGAGAGGACTCAGGACTACAAATTTTCCTCTGACAGCCCTGGAAAATGAAAGAACACTACGAACAAGACAAGGACAGTAGGAAAGGTCCAGAATACTCAAGCACACAGTCAGGACTCTTCTGCCAGGGCATTTGCTGAAGGCAGCTTCTGGCCAGCCAAAAAAGATGCAGGGGAGAAGAGATCCTTTACAATGAGGGGCACTGAAGGCAGAAGCAGAGATGACCTGAAGGAAAGCAGCAAGGCATGCTTGCAAGGCCTTCAGTTTCTCCTTGGAAGAGAGACAGAGAGAAAATGCATGCCAGTAAGCACACATGCACTCACAGGACAGCAGCATGTGCTGGGTGGTGATGGACAGCCTCACGTCCTGAGCAATAAATGCAAGGGTGAGTGACTCCTTTTAAAAGGGGTGGTAAAGGACAGGAGAGAAGATAATCAGATGTGCATCTGCACTTGCCTCTGCAGGTTCAGTAGAGAGGTGGAAGCTCTGTGACTGCCAGACAAGTGGCTTTACTGAGGAACTGTGTCCCATTTGCAAAATTGGAGGCTATGATCCTGACCTTCCTTGCAGAGCATTTTCGTAAGTACAGATGGAAATAGCCAGCCCTAGATGGTGATTCTGATCATCATTTATTCTGCTTTCTGACAAGAGGAGTGTACAAGCACTTTGAGAGGAGATGAAATGTGTCTGCACATTTAATATTAATTTATGGAAAGTATTCATGTGCAGTCTTGACATTTGTTTTCCATATATACTAGCAACAGGAAACTTGAGCCTTTGAATGTTTATAAGAAATGAGCACACATGCAAACAATGCTGACAGAAGATTATTTTCTTTAAAACCTGACTATTTTCACTTCTTTTGCATTTCTCATTTGTCCTTATTCAGCGCATTTTAACCTGCACATGTTATCCTCAAAGGTCATAGGAAACTCAGATTGTCCAATAAAGCTAAGGCACTGAAAAGATGGTACTTGGTGACAGATACAGACTGAAACTGATAGAGATATATGTAGAGAACTCTTACAGAGGCCTGACCATAGTGTAAAGTCTGACAAAATAATCCTCCACTCATCAGTGGGGACCCTCAGCCCTATCCACCATAAACTAGAAGATCAAGTTAAAAAGGAAAAGCCGTATTAACTATCAAACATGAATTGGCCCCATGGAATAGTCTCTCATATCTGTACTTCCAGATAGTCCGTGGCAGCAAGGTTACACAAAACTCTTCAGTCTGGCTGACACAACCTAAAACTCAGTACTGACTCCTTCACTGAACTACAGGGCTGTCAACAAACACATGTAGAGCAGCTACAAGTCATGGAAGTCTATTTGCTCTGCAGAACCCTTGGATAAATCCCTCCTGAGAGTGGTCCTCAGGATGACTGAACTACAAAGCTGGTGGGTGCCAGTGACCACTCCAACACCTGCTGTCTCATTAATTATCTCAAATCCCTCATCCTCAGTGGGAAGCAAGATACATCGAAAATACAGAGACAGAAGACTCTCTCCTGGAGAGGGAAATAAGCTTTTTAGAGTGTCCCATCCAGCAGTTCAGGAGAGTACTAAAGGGAAGAAAGGTGAAAATCGGACAAACAGCTTTTGTTCCTTTTTCATAAGAACTGCTAAGCTATTTTGCATTAAAGAGATGGTCCTTTGTTAAGGATAACTCCACAGCCATCAGATCTCTTTTAGCAATGTCATATGTGGATGTTTATCATCTGCTGTGTTAGACTTTGTCTGAGCTCTGTTGTTGTTTGTCGCCGATTCCTGGAGCTGAGCGGAGGAGAGAGAGAGATGGAACAGGCAGGGGTTGTGCAGCAGGATTGATTTATTTAATTATTTTACAACTCTCTTATAGACTTTTTTCCTCATAGTATAATTGGTCAGAGAATCAGCCATCCTCTTGGGGTGATTGGCTGAAATCCTAAAACATCCATTGTCATAATATTTCTCTACTGTACTATAAACAAAGGTTAGCAAGGTCTGCAGATGTCCATAGTTTATAAAACTGTACAGATATCTTTCATGGGATACTTTTCTCTCTCACAGGACTAGAAAGAAGCAAGAAAAGTTCTCACTAGCAGCATATTCTGTATCCACAGAGCTCAGTCTGCTTGATATCAAGCAAGAGTGACTTGCAGGTCCTAGTTCAGGTGTTGTGCCATTTGCCTGCTTTGCATTCTGGGCACAGATACAGAGGAACTGAATCTTGAGGCTCTTTGTTGTCTCATCAGTTGTTTTAATGAAGCAGAATAATTCCATTGCTCTATACAGAGGGAACAGGCAGTCTATCTTGTCCTTCTGAGGTCTGTTTGCTGGTTCATAATTTGCAGTGGTGAACTTGAAAAAGCTGGTAGAGTTTACAACCAGGCACTCTTGAGAAAGGAGATACATCTCTGAGAATTACTTGCTTAAGCAGGTCGTTCTGCCCGTCATCCAGTTCAAAAGGCCTGTAAGGTAATTTTCATTCCACCTGGTGTCCTAAGTCCATGTCACTCTGATGTTCGCAGTAAAGGAGTTCGTTCAGTTTATTTGCATCCTTAAAACTCCAGCCACGCCTTGGTATCCAGCGACCCTGATTGCCTTGGCTGCAAAGAGATGGCAGGGGCGTTTCAAAATCTTTTGCCAGCAAAAGCAGCAGCAATAGAATGAAAAAGGGAGGAGGATGCTGTGCTACACAAGACATCCAGGAAAGACATTATGCAGGTTACTAGAAACATCCTGCAAGAGAAGCAGACTTCTAGGTATTATTTCAGAGACTGAAAGTGTCTGAAACATCACAGGATGATGATATTGTGACTACTTTTGTATTTCAGCATCTCCACCAGGAAACAGCTCACAAGGTGCTTTCACTGAAAAGCAGTAAACAGCTAGCTGGAAGTTAGGATTGCACAGCAGCAATGGTCCACAGGAGAGATCCAAACACCAAGTACAAGCATGCACTGGAAGCATTCTTATGAGCAACTATGGCTCACCCCTTAATATAGGCTTTCAATTGGATCAATGACTCAGTTCAGAGAAGTGATGGCGTAACACACATCCTGAGAAGTTTGGCAGACACTAGACTTCCTTAAGGATATTGATGCACCCTGAACTGTCCCTCCTGTTTCATCCTGCACAGGGCCATCCTTTGCTCCTTATGTTCTGTGTTGATGGATCCTCAAAGATTTTTCTCTCTGGTGTACTACTTTGAGATACCTTTGCAGCAAACTACATGGCATCATTCAGCAAGAGACAAAGGTCACACATCCAGCTGGGAAGTGGGCTAGTAACATCGTAGTGTGCGATTCCTAAAACCGGCTGTAATAATGGGGATATTGTAAGGGACTGACATAACAGCAATCTGACGATTTAGTGTTGCTATGCAACTTGAGTTGGGAACAGACTTTTGCAGTTGCTTCTTAGTTGTCCATTGAATGCTCAGTGACAGTGTCTGGCAACCTTCCCCACTCATCACTTTACCTAAAGCAGCAAGAATTCATGTGCAGGTTTTGTGCCAAGGTGCCCTCTTCAAGCCCCTAGTGTAAGCAAACTGAGATGCAGACACTTACAGTGCTTTCTCGGATATGAATGAGATTCGTGTTGAGCTACACACCCATAAACAGTTACATATATTCACACACATTTCTCTTTCCTCTGATTCATTCACATCTTCCCCTTTTTTCTCCTTTCTCACCTTAAGGTCATCATGTTGTCAAAGAAGAGCACTGTCTTTGGAAACTTTTCCCTGGCCATGTCACAGCTATTATCACACCAGTTCACACTGTTTTCCAACTTTGTACATGTAATTCCTTCAGACCTTTCCATCTTTCACCCAACTGTTTTCTCAGACTCGTACAAAGTGGGAATAGATACAGTACTTGCTCTATCTTGTTTTATTCATCTGTCCTGAAAGTGCCTTGACCTGTCTTGAAGCTGACCAGTTTTAAAACCCTCAAGCAATGATGCCTTCAGCCCTTTCCTTGGGACTCTGACAGACTGACAAAACTCAGTGGTTAAGGAAGCTGACTTGCTCATCTCCCTGGCTGAAACCTGACTGCTCCAAGTGACATCTCTTTGTGCCACCCTCAGAAACTTGCCCTTGCACGCTGGTATTACCTGAACACCAAAGTGATGGCTATTCTGCATCATGAGTAACTCATTCCCTATAATCCTTTGTTATCACTTTCCAGACCTCTTTCAATTGTTGCTTTTCCCTGAATTCCTGTGTTTTCCACAATCTGTTTTGTGGTGTTGCTTGTGTGATGTTTAATAGCCGCAGCTCAGAGTTGGCTGCATTTCAGTGGTAGGAGGGGGAACACAGGGAACTGTGAACTGAAATTCCGTATAATGTTGCTAGAGATGAGAACAAGTAAGGGAGTGTTTGCTATGCACGCTATCTCCAGAAAAACATCTTTGCAAATGTGTATCTGTGCAGGCATTGTGGAGATAGGGATTACGTTATGCAGATGGGAAGAGGAGCTGACTGACAGTAGAGATTTGCAGTCCATATTGATGTTTCACAATTGTGCATCTGTCTGCAGAACAGCCATGAAGCTCTTGAAGTCATTGCACTAAAAAAAAAAAAAAAAAANAAAAAAAAAAAAAAAAAGGAAAGATAAATCAATAACTTCACTCACCCTTTTACCACAGCTCAGAGGGTGGAGGAGGAGTGTGTCATAGCAGCTCACACTAGTGAGAAAATTTTAATCGAACAGTCTTCAACCAGAAAATACCACTTCAATAAAATCAACATTTTTCAAAAAAATTCTAAGTACAAATGAAAAATCCCTATGTAAAAGGAAAACAAAATTTTGAATATTGAGAAGTTTGCCTTAAGGGAAAAAATGACAGATTTTCTTTCAAATTAAAATACTATTTTTGAAAGCAACTTTTATTTTCTTAACAGATTTTTCTGCTTGTATTGTTTTTACATTCTTCAGTTAATAATGAGAGACATCAATGTGTTCAGTATCCTGCCATTAGCCTGGAATCAGGTTTCTAGGATATTAAAAACAATTGGTCCCTAACTACTACCCAGAACATTTCTATTTCAGAGTGCAAAAATTTAAATTGTTTCATTCAGCACAGGCTAATAAAGCTGCTATTGCTTTTCACAGAAAACTCGTTACTTTGTTGAAAAATCACTTGGTTTGAATATAAAGTATCATCTGTACTAAATTATATAACAATATTTAATTATTATGTGCATGGTATGTTATGTTACTGGTAGGATTGCATAACGTGGCCTCATATGAGATTTCATTTGGCATAACCTAACTGCATTTCAACTGATATGTGAAATAATACCAAAAGTTTACTAATTTTCAAAATAAAATATCAGTTATTTTTCTAAAAGTATCTAATGGAAATGTTCATAATTTTTAGTTCCTAGGAATACACTGAAAACTGTATTTATGTCATGAAAAGTAACAAGACTCCTTGAAATCATAAACTTTGACATTTGTCTCAAATGAACATTTCAAGTTTCATCTGGCTCTCACTTAACCTGTGATTCATTCTTTGTACTAACTCTAAATCTCCCTATTTGGAATAGTTTTCAGATTGGAGGCCTTGTCGAAAGCAATCATCATAAATTCAGCATGCACTTTATCGTAGCTGGTTCTACCAGCATTTGTTGCAAGATAAAGCAGCTAATCAGTACCCACTTTCATCCCATTATTAATTCTTTTTTATGCATTCGCAGGGATCTCAAAATTATCCCCATCAGAATACATAAATGAGGATAAAATAAATCAGGATAAATTAAATCAATCTTGCCTCCCAACCACACCCAAGCACACAGAGGGGTTTCAAGGCTCCCACCACAGCCCTGCTCACAAGATCCTGTTGCAGGGAGGACCCGGGATGGGACTGACACTTCTTCATTCCTCTGCTCACCCCACTGCGCACCAGAAGAGCTTGGACTTCCCGTTATAGCATGTGAAGGCAAGAAGAAAAGAAAAAGATCTCCCTTCTGAAAGCACGAGTCCTCTTCTTCCTGCCGTCAGCAGCTGCAGTGGAACCGCAACCCAAGGCTTCCACCTAGCGTCTGCCGGCCAGCTCGGCACAACACCCCGCTGCAAGGCTGGGGCGCCAGGGCTGCCCCAAGCCCACATCAAGAGCAAAGCCGTGGCTTATTTTTGAGGTGGGAATATTTTTGAGGTGGGAATATTTTTCTTACAATACAAACCCAAGTCTCGGATCATTATGAACCACCCAAGCTGTCACCTAGAACTAACCAGCTTCTGGTTTACATGTGGAAAATAAGATTATTATAACTTCTTTGTTTTTTTCCCCATCATACAGACAGTGCTAAAATCCAAGATTTTAGGAGGATGCAACAGAAAAGAGGAGAAGAGAAGCTTATTGAATTAGGTAGGACCACTCTCATATGCCCAAGGATAGTTTCTTAACCTTTCTCTTGTGCTGACTTGCCTTCATGGTAAGCCCAAAAGAAAACTGAATGACTTTCTAACATTTTAGTCCTACTAATTAAGAGATACTTAAAAATTAGGCACAGCCTTTAGAATGGATATGTGATATAGAGGCGCTTTGCTTCCACTTGTATTCGACTCCTTCCTCCACCTTCATTTCACATCAAGGTGATGGCTGTTCTGCATCATGAGTAACTCTCATGCCCTGTGATCCTTTTTTTATCACTTCCCAGAAAACCTTTGCAGACTCGGTGGGACTTCAATCAAAACAAAGAATGAAGGACCTTATCAACAATCGTTTCTGCCTATCCCTTTCTCCATCCTATGAAAAGACAATGTACTTGCTGTTGAATTTTTATTTCCTTAAGGGCATCTAAAGCAGTACAATCTTGGTAGCTGTCAAAGCAACACCTTTTTTGTTTGTTGTCACCCTCATACACTCACAGTGTGAGTCACTCACAGTGACCTGATACAAAAATGTCTTCTACCTTCTCTAGTAAGTCCAGGTTCTAAAAATCTCTAGTGCAGGTGTTTCCAAGACCTTTCACAAAAGGCAGTTCATCAGTTTTAAAATGCTTCTCTTGATCTCTCTGCTTCAGCTTCCTTGGAGCAAGATTCCTTGTGCTTTGGTTTATGGAAGCTAGAGGCTGTGTTCTCCCTCCAACACCTGCTATTAGTCATTTGGGCAAGTGGGTGTATATATATAGATCCATACATACACCCATTCATAAGAAAACTCTGTTAAGAGGAGCTCAGGGCTTACAACAGGGCCCCAGAGCTTTTTAGAATATGTAGTCACACTTGGAAACTGGTGTCATTGAAAGCCATAAAAACTCACCGAGCCATGAAACCTGATCCAGCTCCCTCAGCATTCCAGTATCCCACTGCTCTCACCTACAAAAGCCCGTATTCCTTCAAGCTCCCCAGCTGCCTACTCTTTTGATAATGTGCATAAAATGCGGGATATGTTCTAAGGAGTTCAAAGACCATTTTAGCTGAATCAGTCTGTGCGCAATGTAAACATAAACAGGAAAGGAGAAGCCACTGATGGAAGAAATGGTTGGAGCTGATGCATACACATTGCCCCTTGGGGATGGTGAAGGGTTGTGCAACACAGACACAGCATCCTGCTAGCACAAGACGACCAGACTCCTGTGTGGGAGATCCACCACAGTACTGGTAGGAGCTATAGGGTGAATACAGAGAGTATATTTCATTGACGTCACTAGCCAGCATTACTTAGAACAGGGCTAAGCACAATTGCAAAAAGAACTGCCTCCAAGCTATTCTATTTATATTCCTACCAGAGCTACCATTGGTACAGTCATTCTGCTGCTGAAATCCTGACCCTGTCGTTGCCAGTGTAGCCACAGACCAGAGGAGATCATTTTGGATCTTTTCAGAATTTGGCATGCCTTAATACCAGCAAAAGCAGCATTGGCAGGGGGTGGAGTGTGCTATTTGCACAGGACCTGCGTCAGGATTGGCATTCAGTGAATAGCAAGACATATAAAGGCATTTTATCTCAATATAGAGAATAACGCATCTTCCTCTGCGTTGCTGGTGGTAACTTTGGCAGTCCAAGGAACAATGGTAATTGCTTGTTACTGTGGAAACAAGGCCTCCAGAAATAACACTAATGAGCCAGCAGGGTCGTGGGAGAAACACAAGCATACTGTCTTCTACAAACACACATGATTTGGCTGCACAGAGGAGATGGGGCTCTGGAGAGAGGAGCAATTTATTTGAATGCAACAGGCACCCAGCACAACCTCCATTCATCCCCCATGCCAGTCTGAGCCTGCAAACAATTTAAGTTACTTGAAAAAAATGCTCAGATAATTTTGGAAATCATTGCTTTTCACCTTCCTCCCTGCCTTAAATTTTGGGAAAGTTGACTCAGAGATCCTCCCTCCTTTGGAGGGACCCATTTTGTGCAATACACCTGATAGGAAGATGTCTCCAAAAATCTCTCTATGAAAAACACGTTCTTACAAATTTCCCTACCTAGTTCTGCAGATGCAAGGGATACCAGTAATCGGAGAGATGAGTCTATAAGCACTTGAATGGCAAGGTCCTTCTCCTAATAACGGTCTGTTCGTGAATCCACCACTCCACCCTAAACAAGATGAAAGGAGGAATGTGTACAGCAGAAGAGGGGAAAGAAGGTAGGGGACACCAAGAGTTTACTGCAGCCTCAGCATGTCTTTTTCCCCTTTCATGCTGTGTTGCTCTTGACAAAGAGGGAAGATAGTGTAAAGGAAGCGAGATGATGGATGGTAACCTGTGAACACAGTTATTTTTTGTGCTCCATATTCTTTTGCCTTCTAAAATCCCCAAAACGATGCTTTCTGCCCCCAGTTCCTACTGGGACAGCAGTGTGGTGGGTGGCTGCATATTTTTAGTCAGCTCAGCCTCATGTGCTAGATGCCAGGAAGTGGACCTAGTGCTCAAACTGCCCTGAAGGATTCTTCCTTCTGCCTGCCAGTGGCTCCGAGGCTGTTAAACTTGATCTTCCTAGTTAAAGGTGACGTACTTGACATTAGCAGGTGGCCTCAAAGGAGCAAGGAGAGGCACAGAAGCCAGAGCTAGCCCAGGCCAGACAAGACTTTCAAACACATCCTGCCTTAACATGAAGGAATGTTTTTGATTGCTCCACCCTACAGGGGAAAGAAAAGAAGATGTAAATGTCAGTCACATGGAGAAGAAAGGCGTGAGTGTACTCAGATAATAGGGCCTTTTATACTGGTGGCTCCTCTGGCAGGCCAGGAGCTTCTCAAAAAGCAAATAAACAGGTAGGGTCACCACTTTGCTTGTTACTGCACTCTCTTGAATCATTTTTATTCACTGTTTGTTTATTAGTTATACCAAGAAGCCTCAGATAAAATCAAGGCACTACGGCACAGATTAGGAACATCCCTGACACAAGTGCTTCCCATGCTGTATGCCCACACAACAAGCAAAACTAGAAGAAGTAAAAGGGTGTTGTCTACAGACGAGGACCTACGGCAGAAAGACATGGAATGACTCAGCCATGGTTATGTCAAGAGTTAGTGGCAGAGTCAGTAGTTCACTAATAGCAACTTCAGTCTGCACAGCCTTTGTCCAGAGCTTTAATCACAAACTCCTCCATTTTCCTACAACCCAAAAATAGAACATCGGCAAGCACTGTGAAGGAGTTTGACATATAAATGGGAAATAAAAATCAGAAGTTAAATGATTAAGACGTTGACATGTCCTTCAAATATTATTGCACTGACACAATATTGTGGGCAAGGATTCTCCACAGCTTTAATAATTTTAATTTCAGAAATCTTAATCACATTTGTGTGAGGGGGTTTTTCCTCTTCAGAATAAATAAAAATACATTAAAAAAAAAAGAAAAAAAGAAAAAAAAAAGAAAAGTTTAAGGCCTGAAGTTGCTTTCAGACATGTATTTCAAACAAAACAAAATAGAGCTGTGTGTATATTGAGGCCAGTAAATTAACAGTATGCTCCCCACTGCTGAGCTGCTGGAGCCCCAGTTCAGGATTTCTGCTTTTCCCCAGCAACAGTAGGTGACACTGCAGATATCAGAGCAGAGCATGGTCCAGCAACTCCTGGACAGCCAAACTGGTTTACACCTGCAGCCAAGGAACGATGGAGGCAGTTGACTAAAGGAGGAAAATGCCCCAAACACTGCTCCTTTTCAAAAAAGGAAACACTTTAAATCCATACAGCCTTTCTCTGATCTGGTTATGTGAACAGTGTCCAGGGTGTAAGAACCTCATACATATTAAAGAGGGAGAGGAGAAATGAAACTCAGTTTGGGTAACAATTTCTGAGGTTGTAGCCACATATTTGCCTAGAGCATCCCACCCCTCCAAACTCAGAAGGTTACCATGGTGACAAATTTCAGCTGTAGGTAAGAAGGAAATATTTCTGTATGAAAGCCATTTTGTAGAAATATAAAACCTAAATATTAAGCCCCATTGCACCATTTATAATCTTCGTTGCCACATATTCACAACTAGATGAGCTTTCTTGTCTCAAGAACAGTTAACCAAAATGCAAATAAAGCTGCTTTGTTTTAATTCATGTGTTCTGATAATGGAGCTCATCTCTGTACAGTAAAATAACGCTCTCAAATTCAGCAAAAACTGTAGGTATTCATTTGCTTCCAAATTGTGTCTAAGGGAGTTATTAATACTTTTGATTCTCAGAAGACAGATCTATTCCATTGCTTGACTGTGAATTAGAAGAAAATTGCCTTAAATCACGCTTAGATCCAATTCATAGAACCTTAAGCACAGCAAGTCCCCAGTGCAGCCCACATCAAGCACTCACGGCAGGGAGCCAAGCACAGCTCAGATTGTAGATTTCCTCTCAGTAACTTAGGAGAAGGTTACAGCCCGATGATCACACATTCAACCAGGCCTAAATCATAGATCAGCTTGTGAAAGCCATCACAGTAAGCTCCCTCTCCTCCCATCCTGGGATTCCTAAGTAACTGGCATGTACTAAGGTGCCATTTCCTCAGCTGTCCCAGCCTGAGCAGTCCTGCTCCCGCTGCTTTAATTTCTGAGGCTTATCTCAGACAAAGGGAATCACACAGCCTTGGACCACCATCACCTGGGAGCTAGGGGCAGAGTGCCAGCTGCTAGAAGCTCCTGTAAGATTACTGACCTTAACACCGCTAAGGCTTTGTGGCATTCAATGATGCCTTTCTCTGCAAACACTTCCTTGCCCCTTGAGTCTCTGATACAGACAGCAGTGTGCCTGGGGCTGTAAAACCATCCCTCAGAGCCAGAGCACAGCTAAGTGACATTCTGGCTTTAGTAGGGTCAAATGAGCAGCAAGACAGCTGTGGAACAAACCCCTGCTTTAAGCAATGTTTCCATGTTATGAAAATTGAGGGGGAAAAAATGGGCTGGAACACTACTGAGCAAGGTCCATGACATGACTGGCCGTGCATTTCCACCTCCTTTGTCTCCAGTGCAGGAATGAAGGCTCAATCCTTCCTTCTCCCCATAAGCCCATGCAGCCATGTACTGCTTGACCATCCCATTAGCACACACAGCCACATCGCAAGCATTGCAGAGAACTGCAGGTATTCTCCGTTTGCCTCAAATCCTTTCAAAATACCTACTCTCTGAAATCTCAGCATCCTGCTTTGTTTAGTCTTCAAAGTGCCTTTCAGTCGTCACTGAAATGTAGTGATTACAATTCATTTACTGTGTAAGGATTTACAGTGAACTATGCTTCAGTGAATTGTGCCAGGTTAATTGTGCACTGAGCTCCACAAATACATAACCAAAGTTCAGCCCTTGCCCAGCTAAGAGGAGTGCTCTCTTGGTAATTTATGATGTCCTATAGCCATGGGAGCAGAAGAGGGAGCAATCACTAGCCAGTAAAGCCAGCAGCAGCTCTGAGTTTTTGTCACACAGTAGCAGATGGGCCTTTGTGGTTTGTGATAGGGTAAAAATCCTTGTTGCTCATCCTTCTTCCACAGATTGTCATAGGACTGTTTGTACTGGAGAATCCAAGTTAAGAAAAGGTTGGTCTGGTCAGAGTTTAGACGGACACAGGACTGTGTAACCAATCATTTCATCCACTTCAGTAGGACCAGCTTTTTAAACTTGCATATTTGTTTTGCACGGCCTTGTTTTTGGTAGTGGGGGGCTACAGGGGTGGCTTCTGTGAGAAGCTGCTAGAAGCCTCTTCTATGTCCAGTAGAACCAATCCCTGGTGGCTCCAAAGATGCACATGCTGGTCAAGGGTGGGTCAATTATGGTGGTAACGCCTCTGTGATAACACATTTAAGAAGAAAGTTAAACAAAAAGTGGTTGCAGTTTTAATTGGAGTGAGAACATGTGAGATGAACAACTATGCAGACACCAAGGTCAGTGAAGGAGGGGGAGGAGGTTCTTCAGGCATCAGAACCAAGATTTCTCTGCAGGCCATAGTGAAGACCGTGATGAAGCCGCTGTCCCCCTGCAGCCCATGGAGATCCACAGGGAATGCAGAGATCGACCTGTAGCATGTGGAGAAGCCCCACGCTGGAGCAGGTGGATGACTGAGAGGAGGCTGTGAGCCCATGAGAGACTCGTGGAGAGAGGGGCCCTGCTCTCAGGCTGGCGCAGCCTGTCCTTGAAGGACTGCACCCCATGGAAGAGTGACCCGCACTGCAGTGGTTTGAGGAGGACTGTTGTTTTTGAGATGGACTCATGTTGCAGTAGTTTGCAGGGAGCTGTTGATTATGAGATGGACTCACGTTGGAGAAGTTCATGGAGAATTGTTTTCCATGGGAGGGACCCCACAGTGCAGCAGGGGAACAACTTCTCTCTCTGAGCAGTGGGAAAAGCCACATGAATGGCTTCATGTAAATCATATGAAAAATAAATGAAATTACCATAACCCCCATTCCCTGTCTCCTTGGGCTGCTGGGGTAGGAGTTAGAGCTGGGAAGGAGGGAGGGGTGGAGGAAAGGTGTTTTTAAGGGCTTACTTCACTTCTCACTACCCTGCTCTGATTCTGTTAGAAATAAATTTCACTTCATATTTCTAAGTTGAGCTTGTTTTGCCTGTGATGATACTTGATGAGCAATCTCTCCAGGTCCTTATCTCAACCCATGAACCCTCTGTTATATTTTCTCTCTTCTGTCCAGCTGCAGAAGGAAGGGAGTGAGTGGCTTTCATGGGTGCCTGGCATTCAGCCAGCATCAACCCACGACAACCCACCACTCCTGGCCACCTCAGCCAGGACCAGCACCGGCCATGCTCAGCTCAGCCACCAGCCATCCCACTGTCCTTCCAGGCCCAAGCCCAAAAGTCTCTCTCCTGCACAAATACCTCCCCCACCTCCAGAACTGGTGAGTATTATCCTGACAGCCCAAGACAGAAATTCTCCATAGGAAAACCACATGGGAGAAGGAGGGACACACTCTTGGGAATTCAATTTTTTCTGGAGCTGGCAGTTGTCTTCTTTCCGGATGAAACAGAACGTCAAGGTTTTTCCTGCTAATAGTCATTAAATAACTTCCCTTTTTTTTTTTTTTTCCCTCTAGTACCATTTCAGTATTTTGATCAAGTTCCAGCTTGGTTTAATTACATACTTTCTATCTGAATTCCTGCCCAAGCTTCATTTAGAGAAATTATTCATTTCCTAGCTTCAACATTATTATTATTATTGTGCTTATTTGCACGATGTGCTTAGCATTCATTGTACACATCTTCAGTGCTCTGATGGGCTCATCAGAGTGGTGCCGGTGGGATGGAACAGAAGAACACTCCTCATCTGCCACCCTGAAAAATCAGCCCTCCTCCCCATCGCATACAGGCAATTTTGCATTGCTGCACATTAGGGAATGCTCACAGTCACATCTGAGGCATCACAAAAATATTACCAATTCCTCCTGAGAACATACCTGAATGCTGAACAGTAACATTATTTAGAAACAAAATCCTTATCGGACTGCAAATAACAAGTCAAAGGGAAAAATGTTCATTTCAGACTATTAATTTTTCCAGGACACATATTCCCAACAGTGAAGACAAGGAAAAGTTGGGTAGGAATGGCAAAAACACATAACCTAGGAACATTTTTTCTCTTTCCTTGCAATGATAAAAGATTTGAATAGTGTTCATCTCACATGACAAACTTATGCAAACCTCATGCAGCACATGGTTTTCTGTCACATAGTAATGAACTTCATCATGTTGAAAGCAATGTTCTTCTTGCCACGGTAATTTATTTTCTACCCAACTGTTTTCAACAGCTTTTAGACTTCATTCCTCAGTATCTCTCCTGTAGCTTCCCAAGTTTTACCACACAGGATCAGAGAAAAACACCTTTTCCTTCATTCTGTCTCAGCCTGGGACATGGTTTGAGAACTCCTGGAGACTGGCAGAGAGACCAACACAAAAGCCATTTTGCTGGTTCTTTGACAGAAGGGCAGGGACAGGACAGCCAGAATGGAGGAGTGTATGACCCCACACATGCTCAGGAACAGCTCTGATCATTCTCCATACATGAGGTCAGGCAAGTATTAGGTAAAATTATAATGTATAGAAAATGGATGATCCTTAGATCTGCATTAAATACTTTTGCGGGGCAATAATATCCCCAGGACAGGAGCAAGCCTTGCATAAATGTCAGAAATGGAGCAAACACCCAGTCAGACTATCTTAATAAAGCAACTGTACTCCAGCTGCTGGCGTTTGTTTGCTTTCTGATGTGGATTAGGATCTGATTCCAAACACAGGGCATTAAAATCAAAGCAATAGCAGCAGCCGGACAGGGATGAAACAGCTCCATGTGGATTTAATCATGGATAGATGCAGAGCAGTGATGGAGCACAAGATGACATATCACTATGCAGTTGACACAGCACTTCCTAATGCTGAAATAAAACCCAAAACAGTTTCAGTGGCTCAGCCTCAGTCTGGAGGGCAAACAAATTTCAGTGAGAGAACACCTGATCTTCTGCTTGTCATGCACACTCATTCCCACACTACACCTTACTACAATCTCTCTTGAGCAAGCAGAAAGCCCCTCAGAGGCAGGAAGTTCAGTATCTGTAATATCAAGCCACATTACCAGCACCTTTCCAGACTTGCCTTGGGTTAGGCACATGTTTATTCTACAGAGAACTGGAAGCGATTGAAGACATTAGCATTCGTCTGATGCATGTCACCCCCAGTCTCCTCACTCCCACTGCCAGGAGGACAAAAGGTGCAAGCATTCCTCACCTACTGTTCTTCAAAGCCCATTATCTGAGCTTAAGGTGCTGGGGATGATTTGACAATGTACTGTAGCGTCCTTCCAACTGCGCTAGCTCAGCTGGGGAGACTGAAATCTCTAGCACTGGTGGAAACGGAGCAGTTGGGGATGACAACTTCTTAAACTACCTTACCTAGACACAAAAAAAGAAGCCCGTGGACATCCTCACATTCTCTAAACTCACTTCTACTCAACCTGTCTCGCCCTGGCATTCAAATTCAGGTTCCTCACAGCGCACAGGTGTGAATCTCCCCAGTTACACCATCCTGAGTAGTCACACTCAGCATAACTCTTGTTTATGAATATTAGCAAGCATTGCCGAGGCTGTAATCAACTAACTACCCTAGAATCTGAGATTTAATACAATATGGCATACTTGCAAGCAGACAACAAATGTTCCAACACTGCATAGCAAATAAAAAGAATCAAAAATTCATTGCTTTCAGTTGTTATTGGTAGTGGTTTAATCTTGTAATTTTAAAAGCAATCGCATTTTGGAGCGGAGGCCTGGCACATGATTTCTGTATATTTAGGTTGGCAGCATTGTTTCCAATAGGCAAACATTCTGCCATACTAAATATGTACATGTTCAGGGACCAATTTATTACAGGTATGATTATGCAACCCATTTCTGGTATCACACGCTCATACTAGCCCATAATACACCATGTAGGCACACAGTGATTCTCTGAGCAAAGAGGTCTTTGCTTGCTACTGCAGGGCCTAGCCCAGCTCTCAGCACGGGCTGAGAACTAACTTGTCTGTAGCTTGTTCTGAACACACTTGGTACTAAAGGGTCAAGCCATTTGCTATTAGGGCCATCCCCTTCCTTTGCGTGATGCAATCTTAATGCTTGAAACACAAATTTCTTTTCTTCATCAAGCAACTTCTATTGTAAAAGTTATCTTGATGACATCAGTTACATTTACAAAGAGAAAATTCAGCTGGGGGCAGATAATTCAGCATGAAGACATCACAACCATAACCTCAGAAAAATTCCTATTTTATGGGATTCTGAACCTCAGTTTCTGGAGGGCTCCAAAAGTGATGGAAGAATTTATCCTAATTTCTGGGGTGAGGCCCCAGATCAAAAATCAGCAAAAGGCACNGCGTGATGCAATCTTAATGCTTGAAACACAAATTTCTTTTCTTCATCAAGCAACTTCTATTGTAGAAGTTATCTTGATGACATCAGTTACATTTACAAAGAGAAAATTCAGCTGGGGGCAGATAATTCAGCATGAAGACATCACAACCATAACCTCAGAAAAATTCCTATTTTATGGGATTCTGAACCTCAGTTTCTGGAGGGCTCCAAAAGTGATGGAAGAATTTATCCTAATTTCTGGGGTGAGGCCCCAGATCAAAAATCAGCAAAAGGCACGCTCTGAACACGGGAGAGGAAGTCACACTGCGTTCTTCAGATGGGACCAGATATTCTCCCAAGTGGAGAAAGGATGAGGCACTCCGAAAAAAGAATGGAAGGTTAATGAGATGTTCAAAAAGTAAAAATGGGATTTGTGTGATACATGTGACAGCTAAAATAGCAGGCGAGACAGAATGCAGATGAAGGGACAAGGTTTGGTAGTCAGAAAAGAATGTGAGTTGGCTGATCTAGAACAGGGAAGACAATTACAAGACACAGAGCTGAAACATAGTTGCTTTTTAAAAAGAGAATAGCTGATGAGGAGACAGCTAAAATGCTGCTGTCAAAGAGGTCACCATCAGTTCACACAACTTTTTGCAAACACATCACACCCTTCCTCAGTATAAAAGCAGCTGAGACATTGGAAGTCTACAGTGCAACTAGGTGAGAAAGGCAAAACAGGTTTGGTTCGTAAATTCTGCAGAGATACCGACAAAGATCAGCTGAGGAGCTGGATGGGAGCTTCCATAAATACCATACTAAACTAAAAGAAAATAGGGAAGAGCACCCAGGAGCTGCTGTTTGAAAGCAGCAGCAAGCAGAAAAGGAACAAAAAGCTACCAGGATTCCCTCTAGAGCTCCCTAGAAAGCTTATCATTTTATTAAACCACAAGATTTCATGAAACCACCAGAGCCTTGACTCTACTTGCTTGTGTTATAAATGCATATTATAATACTGGCTTTTTACAAATAATTAAGTAAATGCTGTATAATGTTAAAGTAGTTTTGCTATAAGGATATAGGGGTTTTTGTAACAATAACCAATGCCTTTATTTCTGTAGTAAAATAGCTGATATAGTTATGCTTGTGGTAACTGAACTGTCTGCTTGGTTGGATAACACCCAATGAACGTAAGATGAAGACCCC